>CM035171.1:32456380-32701412 GCA_020205615.1 Panax quinquefolius | reverse complement strand
CAACACAATGGCAAAACATCTGCTATCAGTAAACACTCTTAACCTATAAATGTGAAAAGACAAGAGAAATACTCACCAGCAGAAACGGGTAAAAGCCTAGCCAAGCCTCGGTTAAACCCTGTGAGCGCATACGCAAGCCCCGGAGGAAATAGGCAAAGGTATAGGAGCCCCAATCATACTCTCCAATATGGTCCACGTCACGCGTGGCACTAATCAAAGCGAAAGAAACTGTAGAAGAGTTATCTGCTATGAAGTAGCCTCTAATGATCATCAGGAATAATCGCCGCAAAATGCGATCCCTGATTCTGACATCATTAGGCATGGGCTCACTCAAAAGCCCACTCATAGCATCTACGCTCAAAGGACTTGTACGGACAGTCCTTCCTTTGAGCTCGTCCGCCGGAACTCCTAACAAGGATTTGACGGCAGTAGGGGTAATATTCACCATGCAAGGCACTGGCTCCCCTCCAAACTCCATACCTGTGATAAATCGCCAATCCATCGCCGGCTATCATCACCTCGCAATCCAAAGAGATGGAGGATCGAGTCTGATGAAACCATCGCTCAGACAATGCCCTGAGGTAACCCCGGGGACAACGACGAGGAAGGATGGAAAAGAATGCCCCGAATCCCCAATCATGCACTACATCTCGGTAATCAGGATGAAGAGCCTGATACATGGAGTGTATACTTAACCAATTCCCTCGAGGCTGTGTGAAGCCAGGAACCTGCATGAAATGCAGATCAACATCAGAACCCTTTAATCCTCATCAATAGGAAAGAAGGAAGATCAAAGTCTAATGACATACCTCGTTAGCATACAAATACATTGATGGATGTCTACTCAAATCACCCAGAAGCTCTGGGTTTGCCACCTGAATACTCGGGAGCTCCATACGAGGGACATGTGCAGTAGGAGCAGGATCCTCAATCGAAATATCTGCATCCACGTCCTCAACGTCTGGCATGTCTGCCTGGACTGGACGAATCACGACCTCCACCAATCCACGAGGCTGTCTGACAGAGCGGGGTCGAGGCACTTCAGAAGCCCTCCGCCGTATACTAGAAGTGGTCCTGCGGGAACTACTTGGCTGATCCGGATCCATGATATCTGGACAACAAGTCTCCAAATCACCTCAGAAAAGGTGTGGTATTTCCTTACCTGGAGATTTCTAAAATGCATTTTCTGACTATATACATGCATGCATGCATTACTTTAACATACAATAGAGTTAAAATGCATGACTCCCCAATGCCTATATTTGGAAAATTTTTGCCATAGTCCCTTTGAAAATAGGACTATCCACATGCACATAAGTAATGTCTAGGTGGCCATTCAAGAAAGACACCGCCTCCAAAGTTATATACATAATATATGCATTAAAATCAAAATCATACATGCATAAGGTTAACCTCAATATCGAGTACTTTGCCTTTCTACCTTTGCTCATTGGACCTTAAATAGGACAAAAAATAGGAGAAAAAGGTGCCAATTTGACTGTCTCAAAAGTCAAATTTTTTCACATCATTATGTTCAACATGGTTTAATACTAACATTTACTATGTTGAATATTTTTTAGCAAGTCATTTATGCATACATAATCACTACTATGTCTTTAGATGCATTTCATGCGATAACTCAAAATCCAACGGATAAAAACTGGAAAAAATACATGTATAAGTTACCAGGATAGTGTAGAACACTTGTACGATGACAGAATTTGCAGAAAATAGCCCGAACTCAGTAGATCTGAAGGAGGCTCACGGATTTCTTTTCGCGCGACAAGTTAAAAATGACTTGTGAGACCAACCTACTGGATTTTATCATCCACGGTCGGCCACAGGCTCATCAGCGGCTGCAACAGGTGTACCTGTGGCAACCCTATGTGGGCCCCACCCTCCGGCTTGGTTCAGTTCGAGTTGTAAAGGAGTTCTTACAGACTAAAAAGGTCAAATCGGGAATAAAAACGCCACACGATTGAGCAAAACATCATACAATCCTGGTCTTCTCAGATAAAACTTTGAGTCTGTACATCGCTCATTGGTAGTCACCCGAACACGAGGTATACCCTGCCAATGATCTCATTTGTTACAAATCACATCCAAAGAATACCTTATATTGTGGTCGATGTCGACAACGGGTTGTTACCCTAAATGTGAGTCCTCGACGGGGTTATAACGTGAGTCCCGACGGGGTTATAACGTGAGTCCTCGACGGGTTATAACGTGAGTCTCGGACGGGTTATAACGTGAGTCCTCGACGGGGGTTACAACGTGAGTCCCCGATGGGGGTTACAACGTAGGTCCCTGGCGGGGGTTACAACGCATGCTCATATGTTGACACACAAATCAGCAAAGGTCAAGCAGCCTTGACATCATGATAACTGTTGGAAGCAAACCCAACAGAGCATCGAAAACCATCCGATGACCAGCCGCTGCTACACACATCAGCGATGGTTATAACGTGAAGCCCCGGTAGGGGATTAAAACGCATGCTCAGCCGTTGACACACATATCAAAGAAAGTCAAGCAGCCTTAACGTTATCTCAGCCGATAGCGATTAAACCTATCAGAGCTCTAGAGCTATTCTAGGATTTCATGCTCGATTACTCATATTCCCCAGCGGATCCCCGACGGGCGTCACAACGCAATGTTCCATTGATTCACATGTCAGCTAAAGTTAAGCAACCTTAACAATCTACCCATAGAATGCTTCGTTGATTCACACGTCAGCGAAGGTCAAGCAGCCTTGACAGTATATCCCATAGGATTTTTCAACCGTTGATTCACTTGTCGGTGAAGTACACGTCAACGAAGATCAGCATCCCCGATAAAGATTTGTCATTGGCAAGAATCCAATAGTTTCTTGACATATTCTGGCGATACTAACCAGGAAAGGTCAACGTTATCAAAGAGGATAGATGATGGAATATATTATACACATCCTCAAATAGACCAAGCTTTATCCCCACAGATCTCTTACACATAAGAGGTACATCTTCAAGATCAAGTCGTTATCAAGGATCCAGGAAGTTGGTGATAATTTCAACATCAATATCCTAACAGATTCGGATTACACATCAAATCTAGTCATCATTGCCAATCCCCAATTGAAGCAACAGGGAGCCAACAATTATCCCCAGCATGTTGGGCTACAACCCCGTACACATGTATCATACATTTGCCTCATGTTTCTACATATAGTACCATGTTTATCTTGTCGCATTTCAAGTGTCTAGGATTCTTTATCCTACCCATGCATCGATATGCATGAGTATGATAAAGAGGGGCATCTGTAGACACTTGAAATTTTCTGTACACTTGTCACTAACATTGCAGGAGGATAGATTCGTCTTTTAAGAGGGAACCCTGAAAGACAATCCATATCCATACCGGATACTACCTGAAGTTCAGCATCAACCCCGGAACACACACTGGGAGTAACAATTCCAACCTCGGATATAACCCCGAGGCGTGCAGATCCAATACCGGAACACACACCAGAGAAGCCTGATTAATCTCTGAGATAACCCCGAGGTATCCGGTCTCGATCCCAACCATGAGAATAGCCACCAACCTTGGTGATAACCCCAAGGAATGCAGTTTTGGAGATAACCCCGGAAATGCTTGTTTCAAATGCGACCAGCTTCAATCTCGACGCTCACAACGAGATACTCTATACCAACCAGAAGATAACACCGGGAGAACATGCACATCTCAAAGATGACAATGAGGACCTTCGACAAATGCAGTAGTCCAATCTCAACGAAGCTCTGAGCAACGTCTGCTTTATCAGCCCAATCCGGCGATAACACCGGTGATGGGAAACATCGTCATCTAGCCAACTCGATGCCACGCCACGTTGTCTCAACATCTCTGCACAACGATGTCCCACAAGACTAACCAATCCCGAGTAACTATTGTGCGGGGTAACGGATGAAACTTGAAGCTTGAAGACCGGAGGGCATCGTTCCATCTTCAATGACTTCGTACAAACTCTAATCCTATGCCATTGTACAACTCTCGACAACGGCGGTCTGAAATAGTTCCCGTATACCTCAATCGGATGCCCAGATTGCACTTCTGAAAGTTTGAGCGGACATTACAGTGCTCGAGTGCAGCATCGATTACGAGACGACCATTCCGATTCAAAACTCGGCCCACCCGGTTGTCTCGGTACACCTGCGATTTAAATCGTCTATAAATAGAGGGCTTGGGGTGCCCATTTTGCAAGAAAAAACCATGAGAAAGCCTCGCCTAAATTTGCTCTGACTCACCCCACGCAGTTGTACTTTCTCATTTTAAACACTGTGAGCTCATATATAGCCTCTTTTGTACCTACAAAGCCGTTGTTTATCCACTCTAAAGATATAGAAGTCTTCTTCGATACCAACCGTAGTAAGCCTTCTCACACACTTTAGAGTCTTTCTCTTCATCTTTGCACACACGCTTCTTCACGTTGAGAGTCGTGTTGCGCGCATTTGCCCAGACTTTGGTCCATGGTTTTGTTTCAGTTTGTATATATATATTTATTATATATATATTTATATATATCGACTAACATTATCGAAGTTATGCTCGATTGAGCCTGAGACTTTGCCCGGGAGCGTTTATTTGCTTATATATATATATTTATAAATATGAATCGTGTGTTTAACTTTGTTTCGATGAGCTTAGACTTGATTGCCCGGTGCATTTATCGCTTAATATATATATATACTTATATATATTAACGTGTGTCGACTGCATTCGATGAGCCTCGATTTTACATCCTGAGCGTTTACTTGCTTTTATATATATATATATATATATATATATATATATATATATTAACTGTAGGTTTGACTTTTGTTCGATGAGCTCGATTTTACATTCGATGCGTTTATTCGCTATATATATATATATATATATATATATTTAAATCTATCTTGAGTTTCCTTCGTGGCGCTTGATTGCTTTTCTGACTTTCTTTATATTTTGTCCCGCCTAGAGTTTCCTTGGCGGTCGACCGTCGCCTTTGACTTTATTGCGTTTTGTCCCTTTGGAGTTTCCTCCGTGGCGGTTGATAGCTTTTAAAGCTTTATTTACATTTCTGATTCCCCATTGAGGTGCTTCGTGGTTGGTGATCATGTCTGTATATATATATTTACACTTTTTATATATATACATGCTTATCGCTTTCATACAATTTGCGGTATCTCAGGCTTTATGAATCATGTGGTCACATGATTCAAATTTATCGATCTAGATTGATTGCACCGTGATGGACATTTTCAAATGTGTAGCGTACTTTTGTAAATTATATTATGCGGTGTCTGAATTTCCTCAGATGGTTTCCATACCCACGTGGAAGTCGACATTATTTTGTACATTATTTTCGTACGGATGCCTCGCATCTGTAAAATAAAATCAATCAAGCCGAACAGTTAATAAAATGGGAGTGTAAAAGGTATCAATTACTATTGAGCATCAGGGTTTGAAAAACCTCTTTTATAAAATATCATTGCCATATCTTGCTTAAAATTGAATTTTTACATAAATTCAAACACAATAATATATAGGTGCTAACGAGGCCTCACACTACTTCCAAATAAAGACATTGACCACACACACACACATTCAGATAATAGTTTCTTGAAAAGAGGCGGTCACCGTGGTAACATGGATGTTGGGGGGTGCCTAACACCTTCCCTCCGCATAACCAAGTCCCCGGACCCTAATGAACCTCGGTTTCACCGACCCGTTTAGCAGTGTCACATCACCGAGTCAATGTGCAAACCTTTTCTCAGTTGTGTTGGTACAACCATTTAAAAAATCAACTGGCGACTCTTAACAATCCATCGTCGACATTATACATGTCAGACCTTTTTCACTTGTTTTTTCAAACAAATCTCACCTAAAATGAGAACACTAAAGAACAAGTAACGGAAAGGGACAATTAAAAAATCCCGACGTCGACAAAGCTGTTGCTGATCACATCCAATCTAAAAATTATGGAAACAACCCCCGAAGGGTCCATAAAAAGAAAGAGGAAGATGTTTCCCTGATACTATATGGTAAAAAAGGCAATCAGAACATGCCTATTCAAAGGAGAAACTACAATCCCTTTTAAGCACAGTCTGCGAACCCTCCAATACCAAAAAGTGGAGAAGTCAAACACCCTCGAGTGTTCACACCCTTAGGGGACACCCTCGAGAACATTCTCACTCTTCCGACAACACAAAAGAAAATTACGCATCTTCTTCCACCAACCAGCCCTAATGGACGGGGTTTCAATGCTGCTTGAAAATGTGCTTATCATGCCGGGGCACCTGGACATGATACTGAGGATTGTTGGGCCTTGAAACACAAGATCCAAGACTTGATAGACAACAGTGAGATCATAGTTACCAAACCAGATCAGCCTCACGTTCAAGACAACCCTCTTCCTCAACACAAAGAAGAAGAGGTCAACATGATCAATTGGAGCAATGGACATAATTCCAATTTCAACTGTGAATCCTCCCAGACCCTCAAAGACGGTGTTGAAAAATGGGATTATGCCAAGTTCCAGTTCAAAATGGAACGAAAGATGAAAGCTTTATGCAAGCAAATTGAGCAATTGGCAGAATTGGTGACTTATCAGCATCAAGTGACTCGTCAATTAATCATCCAGGAGCATGCTAGTCTCCTACCTCTTGTCATGAATATTCCCTCGTCACTTTTAGAAAATGAAATGCTGGAAGACAAAGTGACAAAGAGAGCAAATGCCAAAGCCTGTCGGGATTTTGCCAACAAAAGGGAATTCACCTATTTAGGACAACCCATGGAGGAAATCATTCAGATGTTAATCAATGAAGGAAGGATCAATTCCCTTCTGCCTCCAATCAACTCCCGTTCAGGAAAGTACAACTCTGATGGAGTAGGTCAATATCACTCCCATTCTCGCGGTCACAGCACAGAAGAATGCTGGGCAGTCCGCCACCTCATCCAAAATCTAATTGACAGTTGTGTCCTGCACCTAGCGGACGATGATACTATGTTACGTGAAAGTGAGAATATGGGTCCTACTAAGTGGAAGAGTTTGGTAGCATTCATATCTACTGAAACTGATGGGGCTAACAAATCACTTACAATGCCAACTATTCAACTCAAGGGAGGCAACAATCCTTTGAAAGTGACCGCTCCCGAGCCAATCAACTTTCCATACAGAGCATGATATCCTATTGTTAGCTTGCGCAAGGTTCCATGGAATTATGGAGAAGGTGAAGGATCTACCTCACATACAACTACTACAGTGTCGAAGGAAAATCCACTTTATCTTCCCCAACGGGTGATGAAGTCTACCATCAAATCAAAGGGGAAAATACCCATGGAGAAGATTGAGAAATTCCTCCGCACTATGGGTCATAACGAAGCCAAGGTGGTTTTAAGCTTAAAAGAAGCTCCACAACAAATATCAATTTTGGACTTGGTCCTAACTTCCGAGGATCACCGGACGATTTTGCTGAAGGTTTTAGAAGAGGCTTATCTACCAACATCAGTTGATACGGAAAAATTTCAACATCTGGTTGATCACATTTTCAACAACAATGTGATATCCTTCACTGATGATGACATACATACCGAGGGGACCCTGGTCATCGTAAAGCCGTTGCACATCATGATCTTGTCCTCCGGATACATGTTAGCTGGAGTCTTAATAGATGGAGGTTCATCTCTAAATATCTGTCCATACGCTACCTTGGTGAAGATGAATATCAATCTCATTCGACTCCGGAGTAGCCATACTATCATCAAAGCTTTTGACGGAGTCCGCCGGAATTCGGTCGGAGTAATTGAACTGCCAATCGAAATTGGTCCCCATACATTCTGGGTATCTTTCCACGTACTCAAGATAGATTCTGGATACAACCTGCTCTTGGGACGACCATGGATCCATATGGCTGGGGCAGTCCCCTCCACCCTTCATCAGTAACTGAAATACATTATTAACAATAACCTAGTCACGGTCAACGCTGAACCAGAGTATCCTCAACACGGGGACATGCCATTCATCAATGCCAATGCAGATATTGAACCGGTAAGTTTTCATGCCTTGGAAGTAAGCAATACCCAATACCATGCTATTGGAAAGCCATTTCTCGAACCCAAGATTTCTACCGAGGTAATGTCGGCTACTCAAGAAATGATGTCATTGTGTCATAAGCCGGGACAAGGGCTGGGTAAAGATTGCCAGGGTATCAAGTACCCAATTCAATTAACCAAACAAACTATAACAGCTGGACTAAGTTATTCTTCCAGTTCTAGTCATAGGAATCCTCATAAGCATCAGCAAATTCCTTCAGCTTCAACCATGCGGCGTTTATCTTCGCCCTCACATTTTGAGTTCGCACAACCTCCTGTAAAGGTGCCAGCCAATGTAATGGCTATGTTATTTCCCAAGCCGGTACCGGTGAAGGAGAAAGAAGTCTTTGTTCCAAATCCCACAGTGGAAGAGGAGGAACGAAGAATCAAGCAAGACGTCATCCGGATGATGTCAGGCATACGCATCATCGTTCATGATGAACATACCAACAGATACACCCCAGACGATGATTGCCCAGACATAATGGCCATCATTCGGGACAGGTAAGATGATGACAATCCCTCCATCACTGCCATCCACCCGGACATTGCCCTTGCTAATTGGAACAACATTCCTTGCATTGGTCGACAAGGGTAAAACAGGCAGAACTCTTTCTGCCCTGTAGATATCATAACTGCTTACTTTTCTGTATAGTATTAGTGGTTTATTTTGTCAGTACATGCTAACATTGTGTATGATCAAAACATTTCATATATACTAAGTGAAAGCATATTTTGTTTCAGGACCCTGAATTTAGATGTTCCTATACTTGCTGATACAGTGCCTCTTCTCCACAAGGATTGTACCTTTGATGTAGAGATGAATTCATCCTTGATGGAAATACAGGATGGTATTGAGGTGCCTCCAGAAATTCAAGAATGGATCAAGGACTAACCTAAACCCAACCTTGACCAAACCACTTCTTTCAATCTCGGAACCTTAGAAAGCCCTAAGTTAATCCAGATTGGTTCAGACCTTACCCCAAACCAAAGGAATGACATGGTTACGCTATTAACCCAATTCCAGGATGTGTTTGCATGGTCTCATGAAGACATGGTGGGTTTTTCCACTGATATTGTCCTTCATCACTTTCCCATTAAAGAGGGATTCAATCCAGTCAAACAAAAGCTCAGGCGATTGAAACCTGAGTGGAGTTTAAAGGTAAAAGAAGAAATTATGAAACAATTTCAAGCTGGCATCATCATGGTGTCCACATATCCTGAGTGGATATCCAACATTGTTATCGTGCCTAAACCCAGAGGGAAGGTGCGAGTTTGTGTGGATTATCGGGACTTGAACAAAGCTTGCTTAAAAGATGGCTTTCCCGTGCCATTTATCCACATTCTCGTTGACAATACTGCTCAATACGACATATACTCCTTTACTGATTGCTTTACAGGGTACCATCAGATCATGGTTGCTGAAGAAGGTCTTGAGAAAACTGCTTTCATCACGCCTTGGGGAACCTTTTGCTATAGATGGTTGTCATTCGGCTTCATCAATGTCAGAGCCACCTATCAGCGAGCTATGATGGCTCTCTTCCACGACTTAATGCACAAAGAGATTGAGATCTATGTGGATGACATCATTGTCAAATCCCGAAAAGAGGATGACCATCTGGACCATCTCAGAAAGTTGTTCAACAGGTTGCGTAAGTACAACTTGAAGTTGAATCCAGCCAAATGCGCCTTTGGAGTTAAATCGGGAAAGTTGCTAGGATTTCTAAATACCCACAAAGGATTGAGTGGATCCCGCCAAAATCCGTGCCATCACGGAAATGCCCATTCCTCGCATGTAAAAGGAAATATAGGGATTTTTGGGAAGAATCAACTTCATTAGCAGGTTTATCTCTCAACTCATAGCAACCTGTGAGCCAATCTTCAAGCTATTAAGGAAGTACTCTTCCATGAAATGAAATGATGAGTGCCAAAATGCCTTCCTCACAATCAAGAAATAGCTAGTCAAAGCTCCCGTGTTGGTACCACCCAGGGATGATGTTCCCCTGTTCATGTACCTGTCCATAAGTGACAATGCCATAGGCTGCATGATGGGACAGAAAGACGATAGAGGCCAATAACGAGCTATCTATTACCTCAGTAAAAGATTCAGCAGCAGTGAACACAAGTACACTCTGATTGAGAAGACTTGTTGTGCTTTAGCATGGGGTTCCATGAGGTTACAACATTACCTCCATGGTCACACAACCCATCTCATATCCCGCGTGGATCCTCTCAAATACGTGTTCAATAAACCCATGTTAAATTGCCGGCTGTCCAGATGGAAGTTGATCCTACAATAATTTGTCATCGTATATAAGACTCAAAAGTCCATCAAAGGTCAAGGAATTGCGGATCAACTGGCCGCCGCACCTTCAGGGGACATTAAACCCTTGCAAACGTACTTCCCCGATGAAGGAGTAATGACAATTCAAAGAACACCATCGAAGACGATATGCGCTGCAAATCATGGAAGATGTATTTTGATGGAGTCATTAATATGGAAGGTTCTGGAGCCGGAGCGCTTCTAGTATCTCTGCACGGGAGCAAAGATATCCGTCAGGTCAAATTACGCTTTGTCGGGACCAACAACATACCGAAAGTATGAAGGCTGTCTTATGAGGCTAAAACTTGCCCATTCAATGGGCATCAGGAATTTAACTGTCTTTGGAGATTCAGAGTTGGTAATCAGACAATCCACCGGAATCTATCAAACCAAGGAACTACATTTGCTGCGCTACCATCGACAAGTTTTACAGATGGTTTTGGAGTTCAAAGAAATCTCCTTTCTACACGTTCCTCGTAATAGGAATGACTCTGAGGACGCGTTAGCAACTTTGGCCTCCTTGATTCACATATCAGACAAGGAACACTTGCCAATCGTCATAATTTCCTTACACAAGGCCCCAGCCTATGGGAATTATGTTGGAGAAGTATCGAATGAGCTAGCTCCAATCCAACATCCTTGGTATCAGCATATCAAGGAATATCTACGAGATGGATCTACACCCGCTGAGGCGAGCCCGACTGAGAAAAGGCGGATCCATTGACTTGCTATGAATTCTACCTGAGTGGAGATGCGTTGTACAAAAGAGATGCATGACTAGGTCTCCTCAGATGTTTAGACAAAGATCAAGCCCAAAGGCTTATGGATGAAATCCACGGTGGAGTCTGTGACCCCCACATGAGTGGCCCCCTCCTTGTCAAGAAAGTCCTCAGGACAGGACATTATTTGCTATCTCTTAAAGCTGATTGCAATGACCACGTCAAAAGATGCTATCAGTGCCAGATTCATGGGAATGCTATACACACCCCTCCACGGGAACTCCACAATATGAGTTCGCCTTGGCCCTTCTCAATGTGGGGAATGGACGTTATCGGGCCCATTGAGCCTAAAGCCAGTAATGGACAACGATTTATCTTCACTATGATCGACTACTTCACCAAGTGGGTAGAAGCAGTCTCCTTCCCCAGGGTTACCAAAGAATTCATCATTGTTTTCATCAGAAACAATGTCATTTATCGATATGGACAACCAGAGGTGATTGTGTCAGACAATGCTAAGAACCTCAACAACAGAATGGTGGAGGAATTATGTAGTAAATTCCACATCAAACATCTCAACTCTGTCATCTATCGTCCGAAGATGAATGGTGATGTTGAAGCGGCTAACAAAAACATTAAGAAGATCATGCAAAAGATGTCCGCCAACCACAAAGATTGGCCTGACCTATTGCCTCTTACTCTGTTAGCCTACAGAACCTCAATGCGCACTTCCACTGGGGCAACCCCTTACGCATTAACCTATGGGATGGAAGCAGTGCTACCCATAGAAGTAGAAATGGAATCCCTCAGAGTATTGATAGACGCTCAGCTGGATGAAGACCAATGGGTACAAGATATGTATCATAAATTGTCTCTAATAGACGAAAGGCGAACCACGACTATCTTCCATGGGCAGTTATATCAGCAAAGGATCGCCAGATCCTACAACAAAAAAGTCCGGCTACGGCAGTTTAAACAACATGGCTTGGCTTTGAAGAAGATCATTGGCAACCAAGATAAATCTAAGGGAAAATTCGCTCCTAACTGGGAAGGCTTGTTTGTTGTCAAGGAAGTATTGACAGGAGGCGCTCTCAGATTGCAAGAAATGGATGGCGATGAATTTCCACAACTCATCAACTCAGACGCCGTGAAACGATACTATGTCTGAAGTTTCCATCAAGCAAACATCCTGGTGTTGGATCATCAGATCATCAGTCATTCCAGTTCTTTAACCCTTTACCACATACAACTCTTCCACACTGTGCCTCTCAGGGAAAAATACTTTTCAAGCCAGCAGCAAGGCTTCTCTGCGTTCCTACGACTTAGGTCATCCCATTACGGATTGAACCTCTCGCGTTTGTAGTTTAGCTACCCATACATGGGATCAAACTTCTCATACCTGCAGTTTATCCTCAACCTAGGATTAAACTTTCTCCTCACCGCAATCTGACCTGCACATGAGATCACACTTTTCACCTCGCCCTGAGGGGCGAACTACGTCGACCTGATCTCCTCTTCAATAGGAGTACATAGGCAACCATTTCATATTGCCCGATCGCAATAAGACAAAAACTACAAAAAACATTTCTACCCTCTTCTCCTTACAAAAACAAAAAAAACAAATTCCTACACCATTTCTGCCACATACAACGTTGAACCTCTTACACTAGGTTCGAACTACACAGACCTGATCTCCTCTTCAATAGGAGTACGTAGGCAGCCATTCATGGTGCGGTCTCACCCCCTACCAAAACACAAACCATTGTCAGCTGGTACTAGGATCACCTTTCAATCCACTATATATCATTGGCTTCAGACCAAAGGGATGCAATTACCTGAACTCCTCCCAAATAGGAGATTCGGCGACCATCTAAGCTGCGGTCATACCTTGAAGAGCAACACTAATCCATAAAAGATTTAATTAACTAGGCTTCTCATAAATAGAAGTACTGGCGACCATCTGTGGTGCGGTCAATCTCAGAGAGGAAAGCAGAGAGGAAAGCCACACTCCTCTCCACATTTTCCATACAAAAACCAATCCCAAGACACCAAAGATGGTAGGGATACATACAGATCGATGATCCATTCTAAACTATCCAGAGACAACTCAATGTCCATCCACCTAGGAGGAATTCAGAATACATCAAGATTGCAAGCCCTGAAGCAGCAGGCAAAATATCAAGCAAGTAGCAAAGCATACCTAAAAGGGAAGTGATCAAAAATATATTTCACTGTCATATATATATATAATGTTGTTTGATATATACAATGTAAACTGTACATGACAAAATGGCTAAGCTAGTCTGTGCAGGAAAATTTAAGCTCATCTACAAGTCAGGGTATATGCGAGCTAACAAGCCCAACATGGCGTCCCTCTAAGAAGAAGGAGGCGAAACTGTGGTCTCTTGTACGAGAATATCCACACGACCCAACAGATCTGCATGACCATCCGTCACATGGTGACTATATGCTCATCAATATAAGTGCTCATCTCTCGCGATCACGCCGGTGATAAAGGACCTCACCGCAAGATTCTTATTCAGTGATGACGGCTACATCCCGGGCAGATATGGCACAATCACGCTCAACTATCACTGCATCTCTTGTGACAACCCGAGAATTTTGAATATTTTTAAAATTTTTATTAATTGATTTAAGGTTCAAAATTAGAACCTAGACAAAAAATAAGTGTATGCGTTTGATATTTTTAAGATAGAATTTTGAGGATTTCAAAATTCTGTGAAGGATTTAGGTGAATTATTCCGGATTAAGAAATACGTGATTATGTTCTGTGTAAATGTTATTATAGTTGTACAGTATGTGGTTAAGGGTCAAGGGTTGACCAGATAAATGATATCTGTAACAAACGCTAATATTATATTAAGAACTTTAACGTTCGGTTAGAAAACCCTAACGATTAAAAAGAAACCCTAGAAACCGGTTCTAGAAACCCTAATTTCAGTTTCGGGAATCCGAAACCCTAATTCGGTGCATGAAACCCTAAATCGGGAACTTAATGGCGTAAGTGTAAATAATTATAGGATTAATTAGAGTTAATCTTAACAAATTGATTACAAAACCCTAATTCCAAATTTGAAACTCTAATTTCAAATTTAGAAAACCCTAATTTCTGGTTCAGGAACCCTAATTTATAATTGGGGAAAATCTAATTATTAATTTAATAATTGTAATGTTAATTAGGAAACCCTAATCTAATTACGAAAATTTAATATCTAAATTAGAAAATTTATTTTTTCTATTAAAACCCTAATTCGTGGGTTATGAACCTTAATGACCATTTTGACCCTAATTGCTAAATTAGCGATTTTAATTAAGAAATGTTAATCCTAATTAGCAAGATTTAATTTGTGAGTAAGAAATTTTAATATAATTAGAAAATTCTAATTATAATTTAGAAATATTAATTTTCTATTTTTGAAAACCTAAATTAGAAATTTTAGAAATTTAATTATAAACCCTAAAATTTTCAAACCCTAAACCCTAACCAAACCCTAAACCCTAAGGGTTTGGCCAATATCAAAAATGCCATTAAAATTAAATGCTAAAAGACTATTTTGCCCTTTGTTGCATTATTGAACTTTACTTGCAAGAGTTGGCCTAGTAAAGTGGGTGAACTACCCTAGCCTATACATGTGACTATATCCCAGCCATTTCAGCCGAAATTTTCAAGATCATAGCAACAAATAATCAAAATAAATAGATTAAGAGAGAGAAAGTGGCTACTTTAATTTTTCATTTCTTCCAAGTCCCTTCTCTCTCTAACTTTTGAAATCTAGAGTGATAGAGAGTTTAATGTTGATCCATGATCAAGTATTAGTAAGCCAAGAACAAGATCAAAGATCAGAAATCAAATATCAAGTTAAAAAGAGGTATGAACCCTAAATTTCAAAAATCTGTGATCTTATGTTAAAAGTTGTAATTTGTTGGCTAGATATGTGTTATAAGGTATCAATTAGAGATCTGGGTTGTTGGATCATGGATCCATAACATCTAGATGCTCGAATCTAGCATTTTTGAAAATCTGGAAATGATGAAAAAAGTAGCCTGACAGTCAAATGTCAAGCCCTCTCAATCTGTGTGTGTTAAATGTTTGGTGTATGTTGTGTTATAGATATCTTCTTTGATGTTAGGGCTTTAGTTGGAGACTTGAATCAACCTTATATCATGTTTAGATCACGAGATATGATCGGTCAAAGACTGTTGACCGTTTATAGAAACTGCTTTCTGGGCAAACCCAGAATTTCCAGATCGTTTGACAAGTATTTTCAGGCTCTAGATCTTGCATTCTTTTGATTGTTTGGCCATGTTTTTTGCTTTCAGCTTGTCGTAGGATATGTATACTACATATTAAAGTCAATATATCACTTAGAACATAACCGGAATGGAAATTAATAAGGGTCAAAGTAGCGTTGACCACCAGATTATGAAGAAATCTGGAAAACCCAGATTTCTTAAGAACTCGAGTCTGATAGTAGTTTGACCAGCCTGTATCTGCAATTGTTTATCTTGTTATGACTCTCTGTTGTTTTAATAATGTAGATTGACATACCTACTATGGATTTGAAATTTAACATCACATGAAACATTATCAGAACATGAAATTCGGCCAAGCTTGATATGGCATCACGTATATCGCTCGGGGTTTCGGGTTACCCGAAGAAACTCGAGAACGACTCGACAAGGAGTTGGAGAGCCCAGATCTTGTTGTTGTGATGTTGTTTGACCGAAAAAAGGATTGATAATGGTATTCCTATATACTAACTACAAGGTAAATGCTTGAGATAGCCCAGAAAACATTAGGGACTTAGAGAAAATCGTGGTCAAACGAGCGACCTTGAGAACCTGTCTGACAGTGTTCTTGAGCTCAAGAACACCTTAGATGACAGAAAGTGTCGCTAAAGGCCTACAGCGACGGATTATATATATTTAATTTCTGATTTTTCCAGAAATTAATTAAAAATGGAAAAACATGGATTTTAATTATTAAAAATACATAATAAATTCTAAAAAATTATTTTAAATTCTGAAAAATAGTTTTTAATTATTTAGAGTATATTTCATAAATATTAAATATTTTTGGAATATAAATGGTATTTAATTTATTTAATTATAATATTAAATAAATTATTTAAAAATGTTTTTAATTCATGAAAAATTATATTATGATATTCGAAAATATTTTAAGTTATTTTTGATGACTTTTAATATTTTGTGATGAAACTCATTAATTAATCAATATTAATGATAATTAGTTTATTTAATAATTATATTAAATAAATTATGGAAAAATATAATTAATGCTTTTATATATTATAAAAATGATTTATGTGATATAAAAATATTTTAAGTTATAAAATATAACTTTTGATATTTTGTCATGAAAATATTAATATTTTAATATTAATAAAAATTATCGGATAATGAATTTAATTGTTTAAAAATCATATAAAGGTGATTTTAAAGTATTAAAATACTTTATGATATTATAAATATATTATAATATTATGATATGTATTTCATTAATATTTGATAATAAATAAATATTAATGATAAAAGAATTAAGTGGTATTTATATTATTTAAATACGTGTTTAATGATTGAATATTCGTGATAAATAGTAATAATTATCTGAAAATTATTACAAGCTTGTGAAAAATATTTTGACTGATATTAAAATTATCTGAGATAATTGTTAAGTGTTAGTCAGAGTTTAATTGAACTTAGACTCGATAAAAGTCCGACTAGATCGTCGGGGTGTTAGAATTGTGTCGGGTTCAACTCAGACTGCAATAGTTTGACTTGATACCGAGTCTTATGTGTGTTATTGACTGATAGGGTTATGTGTTATATGTGTTTAGGTTATTCTATATCTATATATATTATAATATTATATTATGATGATATCATTCTAATATTGGAGATCTATATTACTAATATTAGGTCTTCGGATAAAGCGTTATAAATTGTGTTGTGGTAATCAACGGTTCAGGCAAGTTTGTTTTACTTAACTCTATTAAGAGTGTTTCATTCGGATATGCTTGTGGTTAATCATTGATGATTGCCATGAATAATTGTACTTTGTACATATTGCATGTATAAGTCAGGTATGAAAGGCTGATCACCTTCATTACCAGTTGGTTCAGATATATTTGTTCATGTATAATACTTGTTCAGTCAAAATTTTGTTCCTGCTAGTTCACAATTATATTGTTGAATTATAGCCATCCAATTATTAAAATCATTTCAATCATGATATATCGTTATATTGTTGAACTTAAACTTGCTGGGTAATCCTTATGCTCACCCTTGCTATATCATGATAAAACATTGCAGATTAAGGCGAATACGTCGGATACAAGGAAAGGTCCAAGACAGTTCCAGCTTTAGTAGACGCGTGCAGTTAGATTTGTATTGTGTGATATTAATGTTGTTATATGGTAGAAAAGTTTTGAATTATGTATAAGTTAAGGTTACTCGACCTTGGGGAATAGTGTGTAATGTAATATATAAACAATTTATGTTTATATCTTCCATAAATAGTAATAGTTGTATAGAATGATCGAACCGGATCCGCGGTGATTGGGGACCTCGGATTCGAGGCCGTCATAGTTGGTATCAGAGCTGTTGGTTATGAAGCTTAGGTAGGAATACCTGAGACCAATAACCGCAGTGATTAGGATAAGTACTAACTCACATAGAGTTAGTTGGTCAGTAAGATTCAAAGATAAATCTCGACAAGTATAAAGATACGGAGTTCCCTAACTCTGATAATAAAGTTGAACAGTAGTGGTGAATAGATAGAGTCTAAAAGACTAAAAGTGGAGTCACTACAAAAAAATGGGGCTTCAGCAACAACCGATTTTCGTTGCTAAAGGTGCCAAATTTCGTTGCTAAAGGGTTTTGGCAAGGACTTTACAGTCGTTGCGTCTTTTGTTGCGCAATGAGCGTTGCTAATTGTTCCGCAACGAACGTATTTTTTTCGTTGCCAAAAATAATACATTTTGCAACGAAATTTGGCTTTTGTACAGAGACATCAATCCTTTAGCAACAAAATGTATTGTTGTTGCTAAAAACCCCATTTCGTTGCAACAACAGAGATAATTAAATTGTTGTTGCTAAAAACCCCATTTCGTTGCAAAAGCCTACTAATTGGCAACGAAATGAACTCTTTTTTTTTTGCAACGACCATGCATTTTCGCAAGTAATTGACACTCATTTTGCAAACGACATTTTTCGTTTGCGAAAGAAATTATGAAAATTGTTGCTTAAGCTTGATTTTGTTGTGGAATGTAAACGTTTTAACAACGATTTCCGTTGCTGATTATATTATTTGGCAACGATATTATGCTGAATCAGCAATGAAAATATTTGTTGCTGGTTATTTTTCAATAACAACGAAAGTTGTCGATTAGCAATGACATTATATGTTGTCGTTTCTTTATGTGCAACGAAAGTTGATATGATTTGCAACGATAAAAAATGTTGCCTTTTATTTTAGTATTAGCAACAATATCCTCTCCGTTGTTATTAGGTTAATTTTTTCGTTGCCAAATATTATATTTTAATGCCATTAGCAACGAAAATTTCATGCTAAATGTCTAAAAAATTGTTACTATATTAAAATTTGTTCAATGCTTTGGTAACAATTATATTGTTGCTAAATCAAAATTTGACATTTTTTTGTGTAACTGACTGGCTCAATATCCCCATAGCAAATAATGGCAAAAATACAAAAAACTAAAATATTATTAACTTAATAAAATCATCCACTACATAATCATTCATTATCTTTACAATTAACCATCTAAAACTACCACAATTCTCCAATCAAAGTACATATCTACATATATAGAGAGAGTACACTTCATAATTTCGTCCCTTGTCTTCCGTAAACATAGCACGAAAATTTGATACCAAGTATTGTAAGGCAGGTCGTAGAAACAGTCTTCCTGCACATTTAAAAATAATAACAAGTCAGAAAAATGAAGTAAATAGGTCACCAGAGGCACTTAGTGCCAAAATCAATACGACAATAGAGTTGCTACGTGGTACTAATGTACATCGTATTGCTCATAAGTAGAAAAAGGCAAATAGACAATCACAATATCATTTGCTACAAATCCAAATAGGCAATCACATCTCTATGGATGCGTCCATATGCATGAAGATAAACAAGAGCTTTAATGTAAGGAATATACCTCACAAATTAATGTACGGAATATTTGAAACTATACTATCAGAATCCTTCCTTTATAAGATGGATCTAATTGGTTGGTTACTCGCCACTCCTTGAGCCTACCACATAAACCAACACGTGCGACATTGAACTATCATCATCATGGCCTGGAGACTAGCTTTCAAAATTCTTATGTTGGGATTTAGTACTTACAGAACTAATAAATGACACAAGTTTAACTTTCCCTGCACATATTAGTGTAGACAAATGTTTTAACTTTTTAATTACTACCATAGTGCTTGCAAGCAAAACAGATTGATCACACAACATTCTTTAGGTTGGAAAACACACAATCTACATCACCCAAACTAAAAGGCATTACAAAATTGACATAGTCCAACACAAACTAACTTTAAAATCCCATAAACTCAGGCCAAATTTAATAGTTCACCAAACAATGTTGATTATCACACATATCAGAAACCTAGTACAATAAGAATGCATTTAATTTAAAAGCATTTCACAAAAACAGAAATTTTTAAAAGTATAACATTTTGAGTGAGAACTTAATATACGGTGAAGGAGCAAATAGATAGCAATCAAGCACAAACTTGAAGATCTTACTATAGAGGATAAATAAATCTTCAACCAAATTATCATGTTGGCGAAGGTTCACTGAAAAAGCATTGGCCACCTGAAGTGAAGAAGCAAACTCCCGCGAAAACAATCTCCACCTCTGGCCCGTCTAATGAGTAATGACTATAACTCTATAATATGTAGACCCACCCGTGCAGTGAGGTAGTACAATGTTCATAACACAACAGAACCAACATTAAATTTGGTAACATAATAAGATGTCGTTATAAGTTGCATATGACAAGGTAATTAAATGATTAGATATGACTATTTTCAAAATGAAATTGAGCTGACAGAATAATACAACCTTTGTTTTTAGGAATGTGGGTCGCATCTCTTCATTGCAATAGGGAATTTTTAAAACCTCAGTGTCAAACTGTAGCATTCTCCACCTCTATACTTGAGAAGAACTCTGTTTGCATGTCTTCACATTCTTTGTATTTTCTGTAATTTATTTCCTGGAATTAGACATGTGTTCTTCTAATTCCACTTAAAATTTCGAAGGACAAATATCAAAAGTTTTATTTTTGTCATTTCTATTTATTGCTTGATAAACAAAGTGTGTCAACAAAGTACCACTATTTGTAGCATGATAACCCACATCACCACAGGCCTTTATTGGCGTTATATCATCAAATATGTACGATAGATTTTAATTCTGGCTTACATTGTTCCATAAGATCTTAGGTACATCTAATTGCAACAACAACTAGTTAGTATCAGTAATTTCAAGTATCTTAACTTACTAGTTGAAAATAATTCTAGGGACTCATCAAGATTGATACCTTCTTGGAGAGCAAACTCATCACCTTGCCATTCCCACATTTTTCTGTTGCCATTTCACAAACACACACAAAAAAAAATTGATTAACAATTGTTATATTCCACCTACTACAGAAACAGAAAACTTCATATAAAAGAGTTTTGCTAGCTTGGAAAGAATGTGTTACATTTCAAAGAACTCACTTTTACCATTTTACACGAGAATTTATAACTAATTATAATCAAATTTAAAGTTAAAATAAAATGTAAGAAAAGAAAGAAAGAACAAAATAATATTCTTACACAAAATAATCGAATTCTATCCTTAGTACTTTTTGCAAAGCATATTTAACTTTATGGCATACTATAATTAGGTTGAATGCATGAAATATCATAACAAGTAATATTGGTTTAAATGTTTAATAAAGTCTAAGATATTTACAAAAGAAGATAGAAAAAATTTCAGCAATTGCTAAAAACATGCTCAAATAATATCTCAAAAAATTAGTATATATGATACAATATAAATTAGCAAAATACATAAAACTTAATTTTTTTAATAAAAATAATAATACTTTTAGTCCACATTAAGCAATGTTAATAAAAATAGCCTATAATACTCCCCCCTGTTCCAAAAAGAAACAAGTACTCTAACAGAGATCTCACAGAGAGGGCAGTACATTGTAACAATTGAGTATTTTCAAACTCAACTTCAATTTCATATTTATCTAGAAAAAGGTCATTAAATTATTTTAAATACACAAATTACTAAGATCTTAACCATAATTTTCCCATGATTACACTAATTTTGTAGCTAAAATAAATAAACATATTACATTTCTCTATAAACTTGGCATTAAAGAATAAACTAATAGAACTGGAGTTTATGAATCAAGCAAACAAATGAGCCAGACCCATATCACCAAATGAAAAATTGGCAAGCTTGATTGCAAAGGGTTTGTGATTCAGATCTAAAAATCAAGCTCGGCACAAAAAATCCCACATGTAGAGTGAAACAAAACTACAAACATGAAGAAAAACATTGATGCCTGCCCCATTGACGAACCTGGGTAAGCATGCTACAAACGCTGCAACACTGGTGCAATAAAAATCTTATTTTTCTGTTTCTTCATCATTGCTTTTTTTGCTTTTGCCCCCATCTAATTGACCTTAAAACCAAGCAAACTGCACTGAATCTACAGGCACAAAACTGATTATAGTTAATTCAAGTACTTCACAATCTTCACAAACAGTAATAGAAATCAAACAAACCGAAAGCCCTGCCGGACTGAACTAAACCCAAATTATTTGTTTTTATATTTTAATTTAAACCGCCTGTCCACTAAATTTAAAAAACCGAATATATCATTCGGTCTAGGCTTTTGAGTGGAGAAGTGTCGGTTTTAGATCGAATTGACCGTTATCTTTAGACAGTACTTATATAAATTTTTCTAACATAGTCACTTTTAAGTATTAATAATATAAGATTCTTAGTCTAATGACTCTTATTAGCTAAAATCCTAGGCCATTTATAATTTAAAAAGTTTTATCTATGCACATTTTCTAAATTTTGAGACAGAATATGAAAAGAACAAGAAAATAAATGGGAAGTTGGAAGTATAGTGAAACTGCACACACAACTGGTGTCATTTCATATTTAAGTGCTCCGGGAACGAAATCTTCTTCCTTCATGAACCTGAAACGTAACAGATTATACAAAAACCATGACTACCAAGACATATTATAGGGTGGAAAAAAACGTACAGATAAGAAAGAACATTGTCACATTATCTGTGCTTGTCAAGTACAAGCTTATTTACATATATGAATTCAGAAGCTATTAGTTTAGATACTAGAGGAAAAAACTATTTGTATGGAATGATGAGAGGCCTATCAGTTGTGTGTAAATTGAATTAGTTGCCAAATTTCAAGTCTTAAATTTGAAGGGTTTGGTTTAACTAGCAA
Source organism: Panax quinquefolius (assembly GCA_020205615.1). NCBI lineage: Eukaryota > Viridiplantae > Streptophyta > Magnoliopsida > Apiales > Araliaceae > Panax > Panax quinquefolius. Next base: position 32,678,704 of record CM035171.1, on the reverse strand, counting down.
GACATAGTTTGTCAAAACTAGCATATATTACAGTTTATATGGTAGAATAAATATTCACCCCAAGAATAACTAGCATGAGCAATTGAGCTTCCTAATTTACACTGCTTGAAGAAATAAGAATTAAGTAGTTCTTCTTGTCAATGATAGAATGATGGAAACCATCAACTTACGGTCAATCGGCTTCGTTAGATAGGCATCCATGCCAACTTTCAAGCATTTAGCTTCATCCGATGACATCGTCTGTATACCGTTAGTGCAACAATTGGGATGTAGACCCTCCCCAACTCGATCTTCAGATAGCTTTTGTTGCTTCATAACCATTCATCTTTGGCATCTGGTGGGAAAATTTAGAGGTTATATAATTCAATTTTAATTTAAAAACTCGAGGAGTAAAAAGAAAGACGATAAACTTGTTATAATGTTCTATATTAGCAAAAGAGTAAAACAACCAATATGTCCCCCCCCCCCCAGTCTGAAAATGAGTCATATTTGACTTTGTTACTACGACATGCTTAAATATAAATTCTTTTAAAAGCTTGTTGTCAATAAGAAAATTTAGACTTGAAATTTAATATTAAAAAGAATATGTTGAAATAACTCTCATTTTCGAATTGAGGAATATGCAAGTTCCTTTTGTTAGCATGTTGGAGAAAGCCATTGCAAGATCAATAAGTTCTTCCAAATTACTAGCCTATCAAGCATTTCTTCTCATTTTGTATTACCTAGAAAATCTTGTTGAAAATAAAACTCCAAAAAAATAAAAAAACACACAAATTTACCTGACAATACATAAGGATCAAGTCGTATGTTGGGGAATCGCATCTCTTTGTTTGATTACTTGGTTGCCATTTGCCCGAGAGTTTCCTTTGATACTCATCTAGACTAAGAATGAACTTTTGAGCATCTAACGCTCGCAACCCATCTCCCACGGCCACAATGTGGCACCCAATTTTTCAAGCATTATGGTTGCAACTCTCTCGCAGATGGCGATGTATCTTCCGCCGTAAGTATGCGTAGAGACCGCAACTTAAATTGTTGTAAGAAATTCCAATCGATTTTGTTCGTCGCTTAACTCGCTTTCTTTTGTGAACTTCGCTTAATTCAACAAAGCAATTATTAACTGCTTCATATTGTGACAAACAGGGTGTACTAAAATGTTTTTGTTGCTTTTCTCCCAATTGCAATGCATTGATAGAATTAGAACTTCCCATTTCTGGCTTATCAGAGTCATTGGAGTTGTCAATATCGGAGTGAATGTTTTTCATGTCAACACATTCATGCATCTCACCTTCAACAACTGTAGATCTCAAAGGACTAATTTTCCTTTGTAATTCAAGATCGCTCTCTCTTATGGTAGGCAAGGAGTTGGAGAGCCCAGATCGTGTTGTTGTGATGTTGTTTGACCGAGAAAAGGATTGATAAAGGTATTCCTATATATTGACTACAAGGTAAATGCTTGAGATAGCCCAGAAAATATTAGGGACTTAGAGAAAATCGTGGTCAAACGAAGCGACCTCGAGAATACATTCGATGTTGTTCTTGAGCTCAAGAACACCTTAGATTTACGTAAAGCGCCGCTAAAGGCCTACAAATGATTTAATTATATATATTTAATTTCGATTTTTCCAAAATTAATTAAAAATAGAAAAACATGGATTTTAATTATTAAAAATACATAATAAATTTCAAAAATTATTTTAAATTCGAAAAATAGTTTTTAATTATTTAGAGTATATTTCATAAATATTAAATATTTTTGGAATATAATGGTATTTAATTTATTTAATTATAATATTAAATAAATTATTTAAAAATGTTTTTAATTCATGAAAAATTATATTATGATATATAAGAAAATATTTTAAGTTATTTTTGATGACTTTTAATATTTTGTGATGAAACTCATTAATTAATCAATATTAATGATAATTAGTTTATTTAATAAATATATTAAATAAATTATGGAAAAATAAAATTAATGCTTTATAAATTATATAAAAATGATTTAGGTGATATAAAATATTTTAAGTTATAAAATATAACTTTTGATATTTTGCCATGAAAATATTAATATTTTAATATTAATAACAATTATTGGATAATGAATTTAATTTTTAAAAATCATATAAAGGTGATTTTAAAGTATTAAAAATACTTTTATGATTTTATAAATATATTATAATATTATGACATGTATTTTATTAATTTTGATAATAAATAAATATTAATGATAAAAGAATTAAGTGGTATTTATATTATTTAAATATGTGTTTAAAGATTGAATATTCGCGATAAATAGTAATAATTATCTGAAAATTATTACATGCTTGTGAAAAATATTTTGACTGATATTAAAATTATTTGAGATAATTGTTAAGTTTTAGTCAGAGTTTAATTGAACTTAGACTCGATAAAAGTCCGACTAGACCGTCGGGATGTTAGAATTGTGTCGGGTTCAACTCAGACTGCAATAGTTTGACTTGATACCGAGTCTTATGTGTGTTATAGAATGATAGGGTTATGTGTTATATGTGTTTAGGTTATTCTATATCTATATATATTATAATATTATATTGTGATGATATCATTCTAATATTGGAGATCTATATTACTAATATTAGGTCTTTGGATAAAGCGTTATAAATTGCGTTGTGGTAATCAACGGTTCAAGCAAGTTTGTTTTACTTAACTCTATTAAGAGTGTTTCATTCGGATATGCTTGTGGTTAATCATTGCTGATTGCCATGAATAATTGTACTCTATACATATTACATGTATAAGTCAGGTATGAAAGGCTGATCACCTTCATTACCAGTTGGTTCAGATATATTTGTTCATGTATAATACTTGTTCAGTCAAAATTTTGTTCCTGCTAGTTCACAATTATATTGTTGAATTATAGCCATCCAATTATTCAAATCATTTCAATCATGATATATCATTATATTGTTGAACTTAAACTTGCTCGGCAATCCTTATGCTCACCCTTGCTATATCATGATAAAACATTGAATATTAAGGCGAATACGTTGGATACAAGGAAAGGTCCAAGACAGTTCCAGCTTTAGTAGATGTGTGTAGTTAGATTTGTATTGTATGATATTAATGTTGTTATATGTTAGAAAAGTTATGAATTATGTATAAGTTATGGTTACTCGACCTTGAGGAATAGTGTGTAATGTAATGTATAAACAATTTATGTTTATATCTTCCGCAAATAGTAATAGTTGTATAGAATGATCGAACCGGATCCGCTTGATTCGGGACTCCTGATTCGTGGTCATCACATCTCGGGTCGATATGGCTCTCATCCCGCTCAACAATGAAATGACATCTCTACGAGCTAATGCCTCGCTCTCTCTCTAACAGAAATGCGTCTCTCCCATCAAGGGCGGCCAACATCAAGGATCGAGCCCCGATCTCTCGAAGGTCATCAAATGAAGACTCTGCTCAAAGTACTATGCCGAGTCTTTGAATAACAAAAGATCGGGCACTGGGAGAATCTAAAAGAGATGCTGACAATCCAGCACCTAGCCCCTCCTCGATGTGGGAATCAATGTCCTCTATGGGCTCTACATCATCTGACTCACTATCCGGTACTGTGGATACTATCGCAGCCGATGAAATCTTTGTCTCCTTCCATGCGAAATACTCTGCAGAACAACCTGGATGACTAATAAAAAAATCAGCTATCTCATCACCGATCTAACAACATGCATACACATCGGATCGGTCCTTTTTTCGAAAAGATAGCGAGAAGCTGAATGCTGACCTATCGCCCCATCGAAAGGATGAAAGTCCTGAAACAGGTCAAACTGCGACATCACGTCCAGCGGGTGATAAGTAGTCACGCCCCTCAAAATAGCCAGAGGGAGGTAGTCCATGCCCGGAGCATGAGTAATGAAGCTGTATGGTGAGCTGAGCCCCGAGCACAGCAATATGATAAATGGATCTCTGATATCCACCAAGAATATGGACCAAGACATAGCATATATACACTCTGATGGCTGAAAGGAGTATGACATGGCTATATCATGGGTGAACCAATACCTATGTCGTCTAAGAGTGCCAATTGGTCTCAAATGTGACATAAACCACACATATAGCATGACCGAAGAAATTTGCCTGTGAACACTCTTTTGTCGGATAAGTGTCTGATTAGGTGGTCGACCTGTGGTCTCTGCTATGATCATTCCAGATAATGGTACGACCTCCTTAAGAGCTCTCACCGCTATTATGACTCATGTTCATCTCATCCATGTATATGGCATATGGCATATAGACATACAAGACGACAACAACAAAGAGACATCAACCCTGGCTAGACGCCAATGATCCTCCGATGCGGTGAAATCCCCGACATGTCGTGAATAACTATCCTCAGAGCCAAATCTATCAAACAGAAAATGCTAGGATATAACGTGGCTCGATGTAAGCTCATCCTGCACCACTCTGCGCCTCAATCCAGTGAGGGTCATGAACCGTCGACTCATGTCCCCCAAAGCCATATGCACGCAAAGTCTGTCCAGCTGTAGCATCATCAATTGTGCATACTCCTCCAGAGTAGGAGTCAACTCCTGGGTCCTGAATTGGAAAACCTGCATATCCGATACCCAATGCTCTAGCATGCCATCCACAAATCCTATAGGAACCTAAAACATCAACAGGGTCATGCTATGCTGCAATAAATGATCTACGGTCACCTTGTCTGATGGTGACATGCTATCATACCACGATCGCATACCCGATGCCACCAATGACGGTGGGGTATGATCAATACGGCTAACGGTCGAAGAAGACATCTGTACAAACCGTGTCATAAGACCATCCAGGGTCAATGCTGAATATCTCTAGACATGCATACATATGCATAACATGATACATGCATCATAGATAATAGATGGCAATATAATATAGGGAATGAAAAATTGGGCATACATTCCTAAGTATATCAACATCTAATACATCATCTCTGTACAGCTACAAATATAGGGAAATGGGGCACAGACGCCCTACTACTAACAGAGGCCTATCAAAAGATATAACAAGAATGGGGAACAACCACCCAATAGCTAACAGAGGCCTATCAAAAGATATAACGAGAATACAAATCAGAAGAAGATAATGGTGTCAATATCTACATCATCAATCCTGTCCACCTAATGTAACTCCTCCTGAGTCATCAGATCTATCAATGGAGGATGGCGGCAGCCTATATAGAGGTGGATCTCGCGCCAAGAAACCGAATGGGTCATCTCGAGGGGCGGTCGAGTGGAAGGATTAAACGAATTTGCCTCTGCCGGATCTCTGCCCAAATGCCGGATAAAGAAATGTGCTTGGTCTAGTCGCCGGGTCAAACTGTCAATCTGTGTCACATGAGTCGGATCTCGGACACAGGTTATCTGATCCGTCATCATCACGGATCCTGGAGCCATATCCCCTATTAACTGAGTGGCAAGGGACTGGGCTCCAATGGTACGAGGGAACCACCAACGGTGGAACATCTCCTGTGTGCAAGGACCCTCTGATAATGTAAAGCTGTCAAACCTTAACAATGGGATGTCAGTGATAGGTGACTGCGATACAGGCCAATGACGCCTGGCATGAGGCAAGATCGGCATGCGAATCTCCCCTGTGGTGCTCATAATAGCACGCTCTCCTAAATAGAGCTCCCATCCTCCATCTGTAAAGAGAGGAACTCTCCGAGTGGAGATCACACACTCGACACCAGTCGGGTACCCATCCTCAAATCCGATGGCCAAATGTTCCCCAGAATAGGGAATCCATGTAATGATATTAGCTGTTAACAACTCCCGCTGCATATGGAAATGAGTGAAACCCTCAGCTACAGGGACCTCCGTCAAAATGGAATGATTCCATCGTCGTCCTCGTGGGTAGGTATCTAAACCTAATACACTCACAGGACGCAAGCATGGGAGCCTCTCAAAGGCCCAAAACTGCCAACAGAATGGCAAAACATCTGCGATCAGTAAACACTCTTAACCTATAAATAGGAAATTACAAGAGAAATACTCACCAGCAAAAATGGGTAGAATCCTAGCCAAGCCTCAATCAAACCCTGTGAGCGCATACGCATGCCCCGTAGGAAATAGACAAAGGTGTAGGAACCCCAATCATACTCTCCAATACGGTCCACATGATGCGTGGCACTAATCAGAGTGAACGACACCGTAGAAGAGTTATCTACTATGAACAGCCTCTAATGATCATCAGGAACAATCGCCAAAGAATGTGATCCCTGACTCTGACATCATCAGACATGGGCTCACTCAAAAGCCCGCTCATAGCATCTACGCTCAAAGGACTTGTACGGACAGTCCTTCCTTTGAGCACCTCCACTAGAACTCCTAACAAGTATCTGACGGCAGTAGGGGTAATATTCGCCATGCAAGGCACTGGCTCCCCTCCAAACTCCATTACTGTGATAAATTGCCAATCCATCGGCGTCATCATCACCTCGCAGTCCAATAGATGGAGTGACTGAGTGATGAAACCATTGCTCAGATAATGCCCTGAGGTAACCCTAGGGACAACGACGGGGAAGGATGGAGAAGAATACCCCGAATCCCCAATCATGCACTACCTCTCTGTAATCAGGATGAAGAGCCTGATACAGGGAATGTATACTAAACCAATTCCCTCGAGGCTGTGTGAATCCGGGAACCTGCGTGAAATGCAGTTCAACATCAAAACCCTTTAATCCTCATCAATAGGAAAGAAGGAAGATCAAGATCTAACGTCATACCTCGTTAGAATGCAAGTACATCGAGGGATGTCAGCTCAAGTCACCCAGAAGCTCTGGGTTTACCACCTGAATACAAGGGAACTCCCTACGGGGAACATATGCAACAGGAGAGGGATCCTCAATTGGAATATCCTCATCCTCGTCCTCAATGTCTGGCACGTCAGCCCGGACTAGACGAATCATGGCCTCCACCAATTGACGAGGTTGTCTGACAGAACGGGGTCGAGGCACTTTAGAAGCCTTCCGCTGTATACCAGAAGTGGTCCTACGGGAACTACTCGGCTGATCCGAATCCATAATATCTGGACAACAAATCTCTAAATCACCTTAGAAAGGGTGTGGTATTTTCTTACCTGGAGCTTTTTAAAATGCATTTTATGATTACATGCATACATGCATTACTTTAACATACATCTATAGTGGAGTTAAAATTGCATGACTAATTAAATGCCTACATTTTGAAAATTTTTGCCATAGTCCCCTTTGAAAATATGACTATCCACATGCACATAGGCATGACTAGGTGGCCATTCAGTAGCACACATGCCCCAAAGTCATATACATAATATATGCATTAAAAATAAAAATCATCCATGCATAAGGTTAACCTCAATATCAGGAGTAATTTTCCTTTCTACCTTTTGATCATTGGACCTCAAACAAGACAAAAATAGCAGAAAAATGTGCCAATTTGACTGTCTCAAAAGTTAAATTTTTTCGCATCATTATGTTCAACATGGTTCAATACTAACATTTACTATGTTGAATATTTTTTATCAAGTCATTTGTGCATACATAATCACTACTATGTGTTTAGATGCATTTCATGCGATAACTCAAAATCCAACGGATAAAAACTGGAAAAAATGCATGCATACGTTACTAGGATAGTGCAGAACACTTGTATGGTGACAGAATTTGCAGAAAGTAGCCCGAACTCAGTAGATCTGAAGGAGGCTCTCAGATTTTTCTTTGCGAGACAAGTTGAAATGACTTGTGTGACCAACCTGCTGGATTATAACATCCACGGTTGGCTGTAGGTCCATCTGCGGCTGAAGCAGGTGTACCTACGGCACCCCTATGTGGGCCCCATCCCTCTGGTTCGGTCCAGTTCAAGTTGCAAAGGAGTTCTTGCGGACTAAAAAAGTTAAATTGGGAATAAAAACACTATGCGATTGAGCAAAACAACATACAATCCTGGTCTTCTTACATGGAACTTTGAGTCTGTACATCACTCATTGATAGTCACCCAAACACGAGGTATACCCTGCCAATGATCTCATTTTGTTACAAATCACATCCGACAATACCGTGTACAGGTCCAATGCCTCCAACTCCGGGTCATTACAACGTGGATCCCCGTCGGGGGTTACAACGTGAAACCCCGGCAGGGGGTTACAACGCACATTCAGCCGTTAACACACTTATCAATGAAGGTCAAACATCCTTGACATTATCTCAGCCGATGGTGATTAAACCTATCAAAGCTCGAGAGCTATTCGAGGATCTCATGCCCGATTACTCATATTCCCCAGCGAATCCCTGACGGGGGTTACAACACGTTCTGCCATTGATTCACACGTCAACGAAAGTCAACCAACCTTGACAAATTTTCCCCACATAGTTCTTTTTTAGCCGTTGATTCACATGCCGGTGAAGTACACGTCAACGAAGGTCAGGCATCCCTGACAGCATTTGCTATTGGCAGTAAATCCAACAGAATCTTGACATATCCTGGTGATACCAACCAGGAAAGGTCAACGTCTTCAAAGAGGATCGATGATGGAATATGTTATACACGTCCTCAAACAGATCAAGCTTTATCCCCACAGATCTCTTATACATAAGAGGTACATCTTCAGGATCAAGTCGTTATCAAGGATCCAGGAATTTGGTGATACCCCCAACATCAATATCCTAACAGATTTGGATTACACATAAAATCTGGTCATCATTGCCAATCCCCAGTTGAAGCAACATGGAGCCAACAATCATCCCCAACATGTTGGGCAACAACCCCGTACACTGCATCATGCATTTGCATCATGTTTTTACATGATATCGTGTTTGTCTTGTTACATTTCAAGCGTCTAGGATTCTTTATCCAACCCATACATTGTATTACATGAGTATGATAAAGAGGGGCATCTGCAGACACTCGAAATTTTTTGTACACCTGTCACTAACATTTTAGGAGGATAGATTCGTCTTTCAAGAGGGAACCCTGGAAGACAATCCATATCCATTCCGGATACTACCGAAAGTTCAACATCAACCCCAGAACACATACTGGGAGTAACAACTCCAACCTCGGAGATAACCCCGAGGAGTGTAGACACAATATCGGAACACACACCGGAGGAGACCGATTAATCTTGGAGATAACCCCGAGGTATCCAGTCTCAGTCCCAATCATGGGAATAGCTACCAACCTTGGTGATCACCCAAAGGAATGCAGTTCCGGTGATAACCCCGGAAATGCTTGTTTCAAATACAACCAGCTTCAATCTCGGCGCTCATAATGAGACACCCAGTACTAACCCGGAGATAACACCAGGAAGATAGGCACACCTCAGAGTTGACACTGAGGACTTTCAACACTTATAGCAGTCCAATCTCAGCGAAGCCTTGAGCAACGTCTGCTTTATCAGCCCAAACCGACGATAACACAGGTAAGGGGCAACCTCGTCATCTTGCCAACGCGATGCCACATCATGTCGTCTCAACATTTTATACACACATCTCTACACAACGATGTCCCACAAGAATCAAGGAAAACCAATCCCGAGTGGCTATTGTGCGAAGTAACGGATGGAATTTGAAGCTTGAAGACCGAAGGGCATCATCCCATGCCATTGTACAACTCTCGACAACGGCGGTCCGAAATAGGTCCTATATACCACAGTCGGATGCCCGGATTGCAATTCTAAAAGTTCGAGCGGACATTATAGTGCACGTTGTTGATCGATTTCACAATCAAAATATACGTGCAAGTATACACGGTCAACAAGTAATAAAGTGAAAGTAGAGTATTGTTCCCACGAGGAATTATTTAATAAAAATTACCAAGTACTAACACTTAACAAAATTCATTTTATTTAAACAAACCATAAATTGTGATTTTTCTAATTAAGAAAACTAAATTAATCAATTAAAACTAGATTACTCTAAAATTAATTCAAATAAATAAAGATTAAGACTTCAATATCCCCAATTATGAACTATAAATCAATTATATAATTATCCCAATTATTATGTCTACTGAATTGTTAACAAGAATTCTCAAATGCCAAAAGTCCTTTTCCAAGTGATCAATTACCTTCTATTTAATCCAGATTAATCTTGCTATATTCCTATGCAAAACAATTGAATTAAACTCCTTCAATTCCAATTCCTTATGTGTTACATGCGGTGAACAGATATTTCCATTCAATTCACAAACCTAATTATTCACTTTGCAAATAACTAAGTCACATGATATCATGCCCAGTTCTAACCTTAGAATTCCTCTTTCAATTCCTTTTAGAGTAACAAGGTAATTACTGATCAAATAATTAAGCAATAAGCACAAGACAAGATAAACAATTCATTTTGACATAAATAATTGGAAGAAATCGAATAACTAATTTATCGACATAAAAGGTTCAATTGGAATCTTAATAAAAGAGTTAGTTCATAATTAATGAATTAAAACCAAGAATCCACAACTGAATAAACATTAAAAGATAAAAGTATGATAAGAGAAGAGAATAGAATCTGTTGTCAGCAAATCTGATGCTCCCATCTTGCTCCTACTCTTGATCTTCAATGATCTCCAAGTTGCTTCAATTTCCAAAACTAGTAAGAACTAGGGTTATGTTCTAATCTAATGGAGTGTTTTATCTAAGCTAAGCTATGTAATCTCCCTTTATTATATGCCTTACATCATGTATTTATAGGTTACATGTCCAATTTTTAGCTTAGGAACAAACCCAATCCAATTTGGAGTCAAAAAGGTGTCAAAATTCACCCCAAAACACGTCCAGGCCGCACCAACCTCTTCCCCCAAAGCTTCTCAAATATTGAACCACTCAAACACACTGTTTCCCGGCCAAAGGTCAAGCATAGGTTAAAATGGGCGCCAAATATTGCATATGTTCTGACATTTTCTGCTCCGATGTCCTTTGGGAAAATGGCTATAACGTCTTCGTCCAAACTCCGATTTCGATGATTCAAATGATCCGAAAAGAGGAGAAGTAGATCTATAACTTTCATTCTTTACGGTTTTCGAAATAAGGTCCATAGGAATACTCAGATTGGCTCTGAAGTGACTATTGTGTAAATGGCAAGCCGAAAACGCGCATCTAGCCACCCCAAACGTCGATCCAAGTAACTTTTGTTCTAATTCCTACAAAAAAACATAAAACATGCATGAATAGACATAAACACTTAAAAACATCCAAAAGATTAAGTTCAAATGCATGCAATTATGAGTATAAAACTTACTCATCAAATACCCCCAAACTTAAACCTTTGCTTGTCCTCAAGCAAAAACACAAAAGAACTAAAAATAAACAAACAAACTCAACTACATGAATGCATATGCATGATCTACTTCCTAATATACCTACGAACCTAGTAATAAATCAATATGATATATAGCAACTGGCCTCAAAGATACCATTGGTACTCAAACAATATATCCAATCAAGTCAAAATCCATAACTCTAACCAATTAGTCAATCCAAAACTCGTCATCACCCATGTGTGTGTGTGTGCTTGTTAACCATTCTAACCAACCACGATTCAGGATAATCACATAACAAACTTCTTAAAAGGAAAATTTCGGGCCCAATTCAATTACTTTTGTGAACATGACAACTCCCGGTTAAAACTAAGCAATTACCATGTCTTAAGGTAAATACAGATTTATTTATACTCTTATTCAATCACGAGGGCATTTTTGCTCTTTCTCGTGTTTTATTCATTTTTTTTTTCTCATGGGTACATGCAATGTCCTATTCCTTAGGCTTTTTCGGTGCTACCTTAACTTTTCACCAACGACTCCCAAGCCATTAAGACCTTAGGTCGCTAGGTGTAAAGACAATCCCCTAAGCTTACTTACTTAAGTAACAAAGGCCACAAAACTAGACAAGCATGCCACGGTGTTTATTCTTTTTTTTTTCTTTTTCTGGATTTTCTCTTTTTTTTTCTTTTCATCATTTCTTTTTTTCTTTTTCATTTTGTATATATATATCCCATAGATTCCCCCAAACTCAATCTTTTACGTCATTCTGACCTTTACCGCCAATTCACTAATTTCCTTAAATTTTAACCAAGATTTTCCCTCAGAAAAAAATTATGAAACCCTTGAACCAAGTGGATTGAAATAGTTAAACTTTAGGTGTCAATTTGCAGTTTACATAAGTTTAAGACAGGCTCAGATTATCATCATGATTAAAATTAGAACTCATCATCAATTATCAACACTGTTCAAGTTAAAATGCAAAACCAATCTTATCATAGGCTGAGCTAAGACCACACTAACCGATCACACAGATTCATGCAAAAAAAATGCAATTATACTACATGAACACATATATGAATATGCAAAAAAAAAAGGCCATGTATTATATGCAACCTAAAAAAAACAATGCTAACACATAAAAAAAATGAACTACTATGAAGATAACTAACTATATGCAATACGACACTAAAATGCCCCCAAACTTAAACTAGACATTGTCCTCAATGGATGAAATATAAAAAAATAAAGCAGAGGACTTCCCTGAAAATATAGCAATCTTCCTCCTTGTCCACTAAGTTTGGAGAATAGGCTAAGCACATGGGACAAATTGGGCACCACACTTGAATTTGACTTGAATAACCTGTAAAACCATGATAAAAGCAATTTTATTAAATCCTAAAAAAAATGCAAATTCAAAACTGCTAATATAAAACCTAATAAAAACTAAAAATAAAAATTAAACTTGGGTTGCCTCCCAATAAGCGCTTGTTTTATAGTCTCAGCCTGACTTCTTCAATTCTCTATCCAACTCCCCTACAAAAATTGAGGAACCCTCCATCCATCAATAACAATGTCTCTTTTTGGAGGTTCCCAATAGTAATGGCCATTGAGTTTAAGTCACCTAACATGATATTTTTAGATAGGATCCCTATTAAGTACGGCAAACCACTAGGTGCTTTCCCCATTGTGTTTGTGATCAAATTATAGCATGGAAACTTGTCAAACACAATGGGCTCTTCCTCTATCTTCTCCTTTTCAACCCACCATGACTCCACAGTTGTACTAGCTCTTATGTCACAAAGAGCTTTGCCTACGACATGACTGCCAATTGGGCATGGTTTTGCCAAACTGCCCGGATTCTTGAACTTTGGTAGAGAAGGTACATGGGACACTATCAAAATTGGCTCATCTTCATTGGTACTCAAAGTTAGATCTTCGCCGATCTCCTTTTCTTGGTGCACAAGTCTTTCTTCTCTTTCAACATCGATATCATTTAGCACATCCGGTTGCAGATTTGGTTCGGGCTCAGCATCAGTCTCGGCATCCATGTCATAGATCCAAGTATATTGAGGACAAATGTTCGAGGCATTGGTTAGTTGTTTCGTTTGGTTCGTAAAATTTTGACTCAATATCTCTTGATTAATCCTCCTCTCCTTACATGAAGTTATGTACTTGGACAAAACTTCCTCCAAATTTGAATGTTCTTCCTGTTGTAGTGGAGGTGGACACGAGATATCCGGTGGGTATGTTGGACTTGGAGCATAAAATTGATCTTGATGAGTATGGCTCTATAAAAAATTCAGGTGATACCCCCAATCCTGATAATAGTTGTTGGGATAGACATAGTTATTGGGGTATTCACCACCATACTGTACCGGCTCGAAACTGGTGGTGCATTGATGATTCATATGATTTCCAGCACAATAATCACAAGTAACCGCCACACTTTGACGACGTTGAGCTACAAAAGCGTCGACCATCTTAGAAAGTGTCTCAATTTATGCCGATAATTCTGAAAATGCTGTCGCGAGTCCATCATTCTCCGTTCCCCTTGGCTGAGTCATTCTTGCCATCCTTCAACTCCGTATGGCTTCGATAACCTCCAACGTCTTCGAAGTTGCCTCAATTTGTATTGGCTCTAGATTTTATGCATTTTGATTCGGATACGGTTGGGTAGATCGATTGTAGCTCCCTATGAACTGAGCTGATTCAAAACTGATGGCACATTGCTCTGTAGCATGACTCCCAGCACATAACTCACAAACCATTGCTACTTGTTGTATGGATAGTGGACTCCATGTTTCCATTGGTCGAGTCATGTTCGTGTATGGCCATTGATACGCAAAGTCATCAATTGTACCTAAAAAGAGAGAAATATAGGAAGAGAATTAAAAAAAATAAAAAAGTTTAAATTAAGACTAATTTGATTGAAATTAATATTGGTAAAAAATTATTAAATTAAGTCCCCAGCAACGGCGCCAAAAACTTGTTGATCGATTTCACAATCAAAATATACGTGCAAGTATACACGGTCAATAAGTAATAAAGTGAAAGTAGAGTATCGTTCCCACGAGGAATTATTTAATAAAAATTATCAAGTACTAACTCTTAACCAAATCAATTTTATTTAAACAACCATAAATTGTGATTTTTCTAATTAAGAAAACTAAATGAATCAATTAAAACTAGATTACTCTAAAATTAATTCAAATAAATAAAGATTAAGACTTCAATATCCCCAATTATGAACTATAAATCAATTATCCAATTATCCCAATTATTATGTCTACTAAATTGTTAACAGGAATTCTCAAATGCCAAAAGTCCTTTTCCAAGTGATCAATTACCTTCTATTTAATCCAGATTAATCTTGCTATATTCCTATGCAAAACAATTGAATTAAACTCCTTCAATTCCAATTCCTTATGTGTTACATGCGGTGAACAGATATTTCTATTCAATTCACAAACCTAATTATTCACTTTGAAAATAACTAAGTCACATGATATCATGCCTAGTTCTAACCCTAGAATTTCTCTTTCAATTCCTTTTAGAGTAACAAGGTAATTACTGATCAAATAATTAAGCAATAAGCACAAGACAAGATAAACAATTCACTTTGATATAAACAATTGGAAGAAATCGAATAACTAATTTATAGACATAAAAGGTTCAATTGGAATCTTAATAAAAGAGTTAGTTCATAATTAATGAATTAAAACCAAGAATCCACAACTGAATAGACATTAAAAGATAAAAGTATGATAAGAGAAGAGAATAAAATCATTGTGTCAAGAAATCGATGCTCCCTCTCGCTTCCCGCTCTTGATCTTCAATGATCTCCAAGTTGCTTCAATTTCCAAAACTAATAAGAACTAGGGTTATGTTCTAATCTAATGGAGTGTTTTATCTAAGCTAAGCTATGTAATCCCCCTTTATTATATGCCTTACATAATGTATTTATAGGTTACAAGTCTAATTTTTAGCTTAGGAACAAACCTAATCCAATTTGGAGTCAAAAAGGTGTCAAAATTCGCCCCAAAAAGCATCCAGGCCGCACCAACCTCTTCCTCCAAATCGCCCGGGAACTCTTTGGGAGGCAGCCTTCAAACACTTGCTCCCCAGTCTTTGGCACACAAGCATAGGCAAAAATGGGCGCCCTAGCGCTGCCACATGTTCTAACATTTTCTACTCCGACGTCCTTTGGGAAAATGGCCATAACTTCTTCGTTTGAACTCCGATTTCGATGATTCAAGATGATCCAGAAAGAGGAGAAGTAGGTATACATCGATCTGAAGTGACTGCTGTGTAAATGGCAAGCCAAAAACGCGCATCTAGCCACCCCAAACATCGATCCAAGTAACTTTTGTTCCAATTCCTACAAAACAACATAAAACATGCATGAATAGACATAAACACTTAAAATCATCCAAAAGATTAAGTTCAAATGCATGCAATTATGAGTATAAAACTCACTCATCACACGTACTACGAGACGACCTGACCTAAGAAACCTGGGGCAACCCGGGCAACCTCAGGTACACCTGCGGCTCCCCCCTCTATAAATAGAGGGCTTGGGGTGGCCATTTTGAGAAGAGAAAGAGCGAGGAAGCCCTGTCAAATTTGCTCCGTACTTGCAATATGCTGAGTGCTTTCCCATTTTAAACACCTGTGAGCTCATATATAGCTACTTTTGTACTTACAAAAGCCAATGTTTACCCACTTTAAAGATATAGAAGTCTTCTTTGGCAGCCCACTGTAAGCCTTCTCACACACTTTAAAGTCTTTCTCTTCATCTTTGCACACACCCTTCTTCACGTTGAGAGTCGTGTTGCGTGTGTTTGTCCGGACTTCGGTCCATGGTTTTATTTCAGTTTGTATATACATCTATATTATATATATATATATATGGACTAACATTATCGAGTTATGCCTCGATTGAGCCTGAATTTGATGCCGGAGCGTTTATTTGCTTATATATATATATATATATATATATATATTAATCGTATGTAATTTAACTCGCTCGATGAGCCCGGATTTTATATTCTATGCGTTTACTCGCATTTATATATATATATATATATGAACTGTTGTCGAACTTTGTTCGATGAGCCTTGATTTTACATTAGGTGCGTTTACTTGCTTTTTTATGTATATACTTATATATATATGAACTGTTGTTGAACTCTATTCGATGAGCCTGGATTTTACATCCGGTGCGTTTATTGCTTATATATATATATATATATATATATATATATATATATATATATATATATATTGTCCCACCTGGAGTTTATTCCGTGGTGGTTGATCTCTTTTACAGCTTTCTTTACGTTTCGTCCTGCCCGGAGTTCACTTTGTGGCAGTTGATTACTTTGTACAACTTTTTTTACGTTTTGTTCTGCCTGGAGTTCACTTCGTTGCAGTTGATGGCTTTGTACAGCTTTATTTACATTTTGTCTCACCTGGAGTTTCCTCCGTGGTGGTTGATAGCTTTTACAGCTTTATTTACATTTCTGATCCCCCATGGAGGTGCTTCGTGGTTGGTGATCATGTCTATATATATATATTTATAGCTTATATATATATATATATATACCGCCATCGCTTTCATACAAATTGCAGATTACGTATGCGCTTTAGGAATCATGTGATCACAGATTCAACCTATTGGATCTAGATTCGTTCCGTGATGGACATTTTCACCGTAAATGACTTGTAAATTATTCTCATAAGGTCTCGAATTTCCTCAGATGGTTTTCATGCCCACAAGGAAGTCAGCATTATTTTGTACATTATTTTCTTGTAGATGCTTCGCATCTCGAAAATAAAATCAATCAAGCCGAACACTTAATAAAATGGAAGTGTAAAAGGTCTCAACTACTATTGAGCATCAGGGTTTGGAAAACCTCTTTTATAAAACATCACTGCCATATCTTGCTAAAAAATAAATTTTTAACATAAATTCAAGCCCTGTGTATATAGGTTCGCACGAGGCCTCGCACTACTTCCAAATAACTGCACATTGACCCACACACACACATTCAGATAATAGTTTCTTGAAAAGAGGCGGTCACTGTGGTAACACGGATGTTGGGAGGTGCCTAACACCTTCCCTCCGCATAACCAAGTGCCCGGACCCTAATGAATCTCGGTTTCACCGACCCGTTTAGCACTGTCACATCACTGGGTCAATGTGCAAACTTTTTCTCGGTTGTGTTGGTACAACCATTTAAAAAAACCAACTGGCGACTCTTAACAGTCCATCGTCGACATTATACATGTCGTACCTTTTTCAATTGTTTTTTCAAACAAATCTCACCTAAAATGAGAACACCAAAGAACAAGTAACGGAAAGGGACATCTAAAAATCCCGACATCGACAGGTGGCGACTCTGCTGGGGACTCCAGTAATAATAATAATAATTATTATTATAATAATAACAATAATTAAAATAATAATTAAAATTAAAATAAGAGTGATCCGACAAATTGTTTGTATTAAATGTCAATATATATGAATATATGAATTGAAAAAAATTAAAAGGACTCACACATCATTATTCTATCTAATCTATTAGAGTTTAGTTGTAATATGACTTTATTATGAAATTTAGCGATAAATATATTATTTTTCAAAAAAAAACTAATTGTAATTGTAGTGACTATTTTTAATCATTGAACTCTGGCAAATCTTTCTATTATAAATATTTGTTATTCACTAATGTACTCATCTTTGTAATTTCTTAGATCGATCCTTATACTTACCCATGGGTTTTTTAAAATTTAAATTTAATTTGATCGATTCCTATAATAATAAAAAGAAAAATCTGTCAAAATATTAAATTTTATTCGAAAAACATTGATACCCGCGTGACTAGTACAAATAAAATAAAAAATAAATTTTGATTCAGTGGTTAAAAAAACGTTGAATGTAATTTTATATTTAGGGTATTTAATTTGTAACTACTTTATATTATTTTAGGGTATTTTAATTATTATTATTATTATTTTAAGTATTTAAAATTTATTATTATTAATACAATAATAATTATTACAATTATTATTATTATTACAGATCCTAGTACAGTGATCAAAAAGTGTATTATCTCATATTCACATGCATAGAAACGATGTTAGGTGGTTTAAATATTAGTGTTACATAAATTTTAGCGTGATAGGTAGGTGGTCCAGTGGCTTTTGTTGGAATATAAGGTTTCTAGTGTGGAGAGGTCTGGAGTTCAACACTCATGAGCAACATTTTCTTTAAATAATTCTTAAGTATGGCAAGCCCAACTCCGTCGCAAAGAAAAATATACTGATCAAGATTCCGTCTAAAAAGCGGATTTAAAATTAAAAATAATGACAATTTTGTAATTTTTGAGAGTACAGTTATTTGATTGTAACAAAAAAAGATTCTGTAACCACAATGAAAATCGGACCTTAGTACAATGACCAAAAAGTGTATTATCCCAACAACAAATAATGAAGAAACAAATTATGATAGACAATAAATTTTTTTTTTATTTTTGCAAGTACAATGCCAATATAACAAGTCATTTCAGACTATTTGTTTTACAGTTGTTCAAACTCTAAATGTGTTTAAATGATTCAGACAAAAAATTGTGGCTGAATTAGTAAGAAGTAGTGCTAAATGATGTTTTTACTTGTATTTTCTCAGCTAAATTTTGTTATGTACAGATTGCGTTTGATTTTTCTTTAATAAATTAGTAACCAATTTAATGAAAGTTGTTATAATCTTTGTTTTAATTTTATGGACCGATAAATGTTATTAATATTTTTTAGTTTTTTTTCCTAAAATTATATTACTAATAACATACTTCATTAAAAATTGTTCAAAAGTTTATATGTTTGTTTAAGTCATAATTGAATTCTACTTGTTTGTTTTATTATTTATTTAAGTATATGCATATGTGTGCTCACTACAAGAAATTGGTGCTCTTGCGAAGGAATTTTTGTGAGTGAATTGTTTCCTTCTCAAATAAGCCTTTTTTGTGTGGGACTAATGATGAAAATTTTTATTTATGAACTAAATTTTATTCACAATATGTAATTAGTGATAATTATTTTGTTAGGGAAAAATTCTTCATTACTTTGCTTGAAGTAAATCTTAGAGAATCAGTGATATATTTTCACAAAAATATTTCTAATTTTATAGATAGATATTAAATTAATATAAAATAATTTTAAAATTTTAAGTATATATTCTATTAAAGGTACATGTTAATCATTTTAATTACATTAACTAAAGTTTAAAATTATAAACTATATTTGGTATACATATATACATAAATATTTTTAGAATTATATAGAGGTACAAATCATACGTTTACTTAATAAGCTGAATGATATAATTTAAGTATTTGGATAAGTAATATCAATATTATTGATGGAGTTATTGAGCATTTTTTGTGATGAGAGTTACACAAATTAATTATTAAGACTTAAAGTAAATGCTCTAAAAAGTGGTCGACTTTATAATATAGATACATACTTACCTTCTACGAATGATGAATAATAAATGATTTTGACCCTTTACTTTAAATGACATTATTACCTTGATTATCCTTATCTACTTCTGAACAATGTTGATTTTTTTTTAAAAAATAAATAAATTACTGAACAAATAATATAAATCTAATACTAAGATATTTAGACACAATAAAATTATACAATATCATATACTTAATTAAGGAATATAGATATAATTCAGAGCATTTGATCATATCGTGGCCGTTCGTTCAAATGTTGAATTAGTCAAAAGTCAATATCACTTCAAGGCCGTCGATTAAAAGATCAAACCAATAACATCATTCGATCATCTAATAAGGAAATAAATCCCCCCCTCCAAATCCCTCTTTATTTTTAGTTGCCGCGTTTATACTATTTTTACCATTTCCCTCTCATTCTTTCACAGTACATATTTGATGATGTGGCTGCCACATGAAACATTTGCTAAAATTAATTAAGGCTTAAATATAAAATATATAATAAAACAATATATATAGCATTTAATGAAAACAAAAAATATTAAAATTAAAAATAAAAAAAGTATAACATATTTACATCATTTAATCAAAATACTAAAATTCAAATTATTTTGTTAACTAATCAAAATAACTAATTAAATAAAATAAGTTGTATAACATATTTACATCATTTAATCAAAGTACTAAAATTCAAAACATAACATATTTAATTCAAATACTAAAAATACTAATTTTAAAAAAATATATACTAAAATACTAATTAAAAAATACTAAAATACTAAAAAAATTAAATTAAAAAATACCTAAATTCATCATTTAATCAAAATACGAAAATTCAAATTATTTTGTTAACTAATCAAAACAACTAATTAAATAAAATATGTTGTATAACATATTTACATCATTTTATCAAAATACTAAAATTCAAAACATAAAATATTTAATTCAAATACTAAATAAAAATAATAATAAAATACTAAAATACTAAAAAAATCAAATTAAAAAATTACTAAAATCTTTCATTTTTCTCGAATCCGGCTATAGTGAAGTTGAAAATAAACTTCACCATAGTGAGTTGTATAGTTTTGTAGTAATGTGTTCACAATACATTAAAATTGTACTACAAAACTATATAACTCACTATGGTGAAGTTAATTTTCAACTTCACTATAGCTAGACCCATTTTTCTCACATCTGAACCCACCATTCTTCTCTAAACCCACCATTCTTCCAAAAATCCATATCCATTTTCTTTCTCTAAACCCACCATTCTTCTCAGATCTGAGCCTCACTCTCCCTCCTAATTCTTCGTCAACTTGAGGATCTCCAGCATGGACACCCGGGCAAGACTCGGGTCGAAGGTTAAGATTTGAGCTTAGGGTGGTTCGGGTACGGGCTCGGTTTTGATAGCGGTGATGGGTCCGACCTAGTTTTCTAACTTTGCAGAAGATGATGAGAAAGGAGAAGATTTGGGTGATGGCGAAGAAGCTGGTTGTGGCTGTAAAAATGGCTTGGATTATTGGTTCTAAACCAGTGATCGACCTTAAGTTCTCTCATGGATCTCGTCATGGTGGATCTGTTAACCAGCTGGATCTCGTCGTGGTGGTAAGGGATCTGTTGATGGCGTAAAGAAGTTAAAATTTTTAGAGACTTATTTCTAATTTTATGATGTCCTTATATTAATCTATTGGTACACTTACATTTGGACACTGTCTATTGATTCAGAGAGATGTTATCTCTGTGCTTGGAGATATGAGGTGTGAAAAGCAGCATCAAAAACCTGAGAAGAAAGAAAAAGGGAGGACAGTTAGTATTATTGTCTTTGATTTGATGATGAAACAATGTCGTCATGTGTTACGACATGCTGCTGCAGCAAATGAAGTGTGACACCCCCAAATCCGGGTACTTCAATTCCCACATGATTTGGTGTTCACTATACAAACAACATATGTCTATCTACCCATAATAAATGAAAGCATAAATAGATAGAAATAAATCATCTCCTTAAGGAGTTACATCATCTGAAATAAATACATCAATCCCAGGTCATAATAACCTTAAATCTCAACTGTGGAAATATAAATAAATAATAGTCTTACACAACATTGACATAAGTCTGAAACATAAATACATAGACACATAAGTAACAAGTCTTCATCACTTGTTAATTTTTCCCTTGCCTTTGCTAGTAGAAGGCTCGTCGGACCTTTCGTTCTTAACTATAATGTTATTATTACGCAAGAGTGAGCACGATTGCCCATAAGTATAATAATGTAACAACAATATAATAACATGCGAGTGAATCAAAGACTTTTGAAATAAGAAACTCAACTTTTGAATCAAGAATGAATAACACGAATCAAAAGAACTTCTGAGGGTCATAAGACCTTGAACTATGTCCTAGGTTGTCAAGTGTTTAAACTTGAAACTTTTAACAGTCATAAGACTATGGACTCTTCTACTTGCACTTAGGGGGATCAGCCCTTAGTACCATACTGTGCACAATATCTTAACGCTAAAGCATAAGTAATCCCTTATACAGGGTTGTTCATCTCAATTTGACATTAGAGTCCGCACCAAAGGAAGTTTGGTTTGGATAAATTCAACAAGGGTTCTGAAATTTAGAATGTTCATCAACTACGGACTAGTCAAATCAATAAGGGTTCGCTAATCTTACAAGGTTCAACAATAACTGATATTCAAATTGAATAATAAACTGAAGAGGTATACAATAGAATAAGTATTGTATAACAGAATTCATACTTTGAAAAGATTAATAACCTTTAATATAACATATTGAACTTGATAAATAATAATAACAAGAACTTGCTCGATATAGACCATAAGTCTAGAATTTGCTCAATATAAAGAGGTAAGGTTTATAAACTTTTATAATGATAACAAGTAGGGTTAGGAAACTTGTCTCGTGCGTAGGTTACACGTTAATTATACACGTTCCTCAATTTAATTCCTACATACCATTTACATTTACAATTCCAGTTAATTATAACGTAAATAGCATCATAAGTTCATTCTCTTTGTCTAAACTCTGATTATGACTATACTTAGTCAAATTCCCACACTTGTTTTCACATAATATTACACTACTCGAGCGATAAGCTAACTACGCGTTCAACAATTCATTTAAACACGTAAGTATCTTATTAACATGTTATGAGTCTATTTAAACATCACATTATATGACCAACACATTTTTATGTCCATTAGATTATGTTACAATTACAGTCCCTAAAATAAAACAGTTAAAATTCTCATTCTTGGACAAACTGCATAGTGGCGTTGCGGCGCCACCATCTAGCCTGCCCTTGGCGCTATGATGCATGTTCAAGGCCATGACTTGTTCATAGGCTGAGGCGCAGCTTAGTATGGTAAGAAGTCATATATTGCTGTACATGCAAGATACCGAACCAAAATCGCAATTGCAAAAATTGCATAACATGGCCAAAACACCCAATTAATTTATTCAGAAGCATACCCAGGCATTGTAATACATATATAATTACTACCCAACCCTTCTAGCATGATTTTAACAAGTTAAAACATACAATTACTTTAATCAACCCATTAATTTCAGTGTTCTTAATGTTTTTGGAAGTTTTGAAAATAAAACATGAAGATTGACACTACGAGTTCGTTATAACACCAATTATGTCCATTCAAAATTTGTTTTCTTCGTTTTAACATGCATAAGCATATACAAGTGTAATCATTTGATACAACATATGATTGAAGCCTTTAATTTGTACGTAAGGGCCATATGGGCTATATATCCAACTATCATATTCTGTAACTTCAAAAATCTAATTACGACATGCTTATATATAATTGATGTTATGAAAACATACATATATGGTAAAAACATGTTATGATAACATATTATCATATATATATATATTTACACAAATTATTACTCTTTTCAATTACAGAGACTTGAAAGCCATTTTTATAAAAAAATATAAACAACGTGAATTTGAATTTGGGTTGAAGAGATTACCCAGAGTGTAGATTAGTAGAGATGAAACCTTTCTCAGATACTTCTTCAATCACACAACTCACAATTTCCCTCAACAAATTCTCTGAACTCTCAAATTTTCTTTCTTTCAAAATAACATACGTAAAATAATATAAGGCTGATGCGTTTAGGAAACTGCAGTATGATGGTTAGTTACTCAAATCATGGGTTAACTGCTCTTAACCTCTATTAGGGCCTTGTTTGGCTAACTTATTAGAAGGTTTTCCCATTTAATTTAATTAATCCTTTATAATATAATTTAATAATGTCACACCTAATTAGACAATAAATCAAATATCTTATTTAATTTAATTTAAATAAAATATAATAATTTCTCATTAATTCACTTAGTCATAAAATTAAATTTCTTATTTATTAATTATGTCAAATTATTAAAACTCTAATTAATTATTAAATTAATTTAAATAACATTATGCTTATTAAATACTTCATTTAATTCAATAAGTTCACATAAATACATACTTTGAATAATAAAATTCTCCACATGAATTTAAAAAATATAACACATATAATTAAATTAATCTACCACAATTTCACCAATTAATTGTTTAATCCAATAATTAAATCATCGAAAATTATTTATTTAATTCAATAAATATTCAAATTAAATTACAAAATCTCGTTTGTCATATCTTTCCCCCCTCAAAAGGATTTTGTCCTCAGAATCACGACTCAATCAATTCGCTCCGTTACATTCACCCCCCTTACAAAGATTCTGTCCCTAAAATCGCTTACTCATAATTTAAGTAAATAAATGAGGATAATTCTTTATCATATTCTCTTCGAGTTCCCACGTAGCTTCTTCAGCGTTGTGGTTCCTCCAAATTTCCTTAACAGAAGGTATTACTTTATTTATGAGAACTTGTTCTTTCCTGTCGACAATCTGAACAATAATTTCTTCATAGGATAAGTCTTTCTCAAAATGTAGGGGTTCATATTCAATCACGTGTTTGTAATCGGGTTTGTAGGGTCGTAAAACTGAAAAATAGAAGACGTTGTGTACATTTTCGAGTGCTGGAGGTAAGGCTACCTCATACGCAACTTCTCCAATTCTTTGCAGTACTTCAAAGGGTCCAATAAATCTTGAGCTTAATTTCCCTTTCTTTCCGAACCTGATCTTTCATTTCCAGGGAGAGACTTTCAAAAACACATAACTACCCGATTAAAACTCAACATTTTTTACGGTGTGGATCAACGTATTTGTTCTGCCTATCCTGAGCTGCTATCAGTCTTGTTCGGATCACTTTGAATATCTCTGTTGTGTGTTGTACTAGTTCTGGACCTTGTAATTGTCTCTCGCCGACTTCATCCCAGTATAGCAGAGTTCTGCACTTTCTGCCGTATAACGCTTCATAAGGCGACATGCCAATACTAGCGTGGTAACTGTTGTTGTAGCCGAACTCTACAAGGGGTAGATGATCATCCCAATTTCCATTAAAGTCTATTATACAAGCTCTTAACATATCTTCTAATGTTTGAATCGTTCTTTCACTTTGTCCGTCTGTCTGAGGGTGATAAGCCATACTCATTCTCAACTGCGTACCAATACATTCTTGTAGTCGTTTCCAGAAGTTCGATGTAAAGTGCGGATCCCTATCAGAAACAACTGACACCGAAACTCCGTGTCTCAAAACAATCTCTTTTACATATAATTTTGCCAACTGGTCTAAGTTAAATTTGATTCTGATCGGAAGGAAGTGTGCGGATTTTGTCAGTCGGTCAACGATAACCCATACTACGTCATAGCCTTTCTGAGTTATCGGAAGGCCAACCACGAAATCTATCGTAATATGTTCCCATTTCCATTCTGGGATCTCCAACGGTTGTAGCAACCCAATCGGCCTCTGATATTCTGCTTTCACTTTCTGACATGTCAAACACTTGGCAACACACTCTGCAACATCTCGTTTCAAATTTGGCCACCAGAAATGTTGTCGAAGATCTTGGTACATCTTGGTACTACTAGGGTGAATCGAATATCGTGAGCTATGAACCTCACTAAAAATGTCTTCCTTAATCTCTGGTACTGGTGGTACCCAAATTCTTCTTTCAAATCTCAGTATTCCTTCATTGTCCATCTTGAATCTCGGTTCGGTTCCTTCGAATATCTTCTTTTTCATCTTTTTACATTCTTCGTCCTGAAGTTGAGCCTCCTTAACTTTATCTAGTAGGGTTGTACCAGATTGCATCAGGAATAGCTTCTCGTCAATTTCTATAGGATATTTCACTTCCAATTCTAACTTCTCCATGGCTGAAATTAGTTCCTTCTGAGCGGTCAACATCATCAATTTCTCCCGACCCTTTCTACTTAAGGCGTCGACAACCACATTTGTCTTACCCGGATGGTATAAAATCTCACAATCATAGTCCTTAATTAACTCCAACCACCTTCTTTGGTGCATATTTAAGTCCTTCTATGTAAAAATATATTTCAGACTCTTGTGGACTGTATATATTTCACACTTCTCCCCACAGAGATAGTGTCTCCAGATCTTCAAAGCAAAAACCACCGCGGCTAACTCCAAGTCATGTGTCGGATACCCCTTCTCATAGTCCTTCAATTGTCCTAACGCATACGTAATGACTCTGCCATTTTGCATAAGCACACAGCCAAGCCCTTTATGTGATGCATCACTATAAACAACAAAATTTCATGTATCATCCGGAAGAGATAACACAGGTGCTGTACTCAACCTCTTCTTCAGTTCTTGAAAGCTTTTCGAGTTAAATTCGTTAACGGAGTTGCGATCTTGGAAAAGTCTTGAATGAATCTTCTGTAATATCCTGCCAATCCAAGAAAACTTCGCACTTTCGAGGGCGTTCTCGGCTGATCCCAGTTATTACGGCTTCGACTTTGGATGGATCTACCAAAATTTTGTCCTTATCAATCACATGTCCGAAAAATTGTACCCGCTCGATCCAAAATTTGCATTTCAAAAACTTGTCATACAACTTCTCCCTTCTCAACGCCTCTAATGTTACCTTCAAATGCTCTACATGTTCTTCCTTAGTCTTCGAATATACCAAAATATCATCGATAAATACCACCATGAATTTGTCCAAAAACGTCTTGAACACTCCATTCATTAAGCCCATAAATGCTGCAAGAGCATTCGTTGGACCATATGACATTACCAAAAATTCGTAGTGACCATATCGCGTTCTGAACGTGTCTTTGGTACATCCTATGGTCTCACCTTCAGTTGATGATAACCACTCCTCAAGTCTATCTTTGAAAGTATCTCGCTCCCTTTAATTGATCAAACAGGTCGTCGATCCTTGGTAATGGATATCTATTCTTAATCGTGACCTTATTCAGTTCTCTATAGTCAATGCAGAGTCGCATCGTCCCGTCCTTCTTCTTCACAAATAACTCTGGTGCTCCCCACGGTGATACACTCGGTTGAATGTACTTCTTATCCAATAATTCTTGTAGTTGTACCATCAATTCTTTCATCTCTACCGGTGCCATTCGGTATGGGGCCTTCGATATTGGAGCCGTTCCTGGCGCCAAATTGATTACGAACTCAACTTTTCTGTCTGGCGGAAGTCTTGGCAAATCGTCTGGAAATACATCTGCGAAGTCCCTCACTACTGGTATCTCCTCTATTTTCGGATTCTCTTTACGACTGTCGACTATGTAAGCTAGATATCCTACACATCCTTGTCTTAACAACTTCCTGGCCTACATCATTGTTAGACAACTCGCTTGTCTAGGCGACTTGCTACCATAAAACACAACCTTTGACGGAGTTATATGGTTAATACGCTTCTTTTGACAATCAATTACAGCCCCGTAATTGAATAACCAATCCATTCCCAAGATAACGTAAAATTCCCCAAGTCTGATAGGGATAACATCTACGTTCATAATATTACCCTTAATATCCACCCTACAGTTCTTATGTACGTGCTTAACATGGATTATTTCTCTATTCGCAATTCCTATGTTCATGGGGTATTTTAACTGTAATACCCGAGAATTTCCACGTCTTATTAAATGAATATATTAATGAAAATGAATGTTTATTCGGATATAAATAATTTTGTGTTACTAAATGAGTTAACTCAATTATATTAAATAATTGAATAATTGGAAATGTGGGGTTTGTGGTAAACTCGTTGAAAGCTTTGTGTGGCATGGTGATGGGAAATACTAATAGTAATGTTAATCGATGAAGAAATTATAAAATGAGCAATTAGGTAATATTAATTGTTAATTGTTGTTGTAGTATACTATTAGTTGTTTATTGATGTGTGGTATATTAATTATTTGATAATGAGGATTAATTAATGATTATTAATTGTTATATTAATTAATTAATAATGGTAATTAATTAATAATATATGATTATTATTGTTAGCAAGTGTAATAAGGATTAATGGCTATATATGTAATTAATGAATAGAATGGTATGATTTATTTAATTTATGAAGACATGTGATATTATATAATTCTTACAATTAATAAGAAGATGTGGTGTGGCACATTAGTATGACTATGTAATATATATAAACTATATAATAAAGTGTAAGGAATTATAAGTTGCATAAACAATTATCTATGTGACAATATGTATGTGGGTGTATTAAAATAATATACCATGAACACATTGTAAACTATCATTTTGATAAAATGATAATGGATTATATGTATGTTGCATAACATCTACTACCTTGAAATGTTGGGTCATATTGTGACATTGGGTTATAATATATGGTTGAGTTGTGTATTAAACATATGACATAAGAGTGAGAATGTGTAGGAGTATACAAGAATTCTAGTTATATTTTTTTTTTCCCAAATTGAGTGTCCCATTTACCTCTCATTTCTCATTCACGTGTACTAGAAAAAGGCTAGCCTATGTTCTTCATTTTCTTCCAACTCTCTAGCTCATGATCATGGGGGAGTGGTGATCATGATGAGTTCCAACAACCAATCTACCAACCCCTTCTTATACTTCATGCAATACCTTAATCCTTTGGATTTAGTTCTTGGATAATGGCTTGTCATGGTCAAGAGATTTTCTATAAATTAAACGCTTCCTTTCATTCTTTGTGTTGCTTGAATTGTTTGAGAAGTGCAATAGGGAGTGTGAGCTACTGAGAAATTGAGGGAGTGCAATCATTGTATTGAAGAATTCCATTAAGCTTCAAGAGGTATAATTCTACTTTAATATTCTTGAGTTTGAGTTTTGTCAAATTCTAGAATTTGTTGGATCCTTTGTTAATTGATGAAGAATAGCATGCTACTGTGTTATCTGAGTTAGTACACATGTTTTGGAACATGGTAGCTGGTCTGGTTACAGGTGTAACATCTCTTGTGTTAAGGCTCTGCTTCTGCAGAGCCATTTTTTTTCCAATCTGTTCGAAGTGGCGCGGCCGCGCCACTTCCATAGGCTAATACCGCGCGTGGTACTTTTATTAGAGACTGATCTGAGGTTTCTGATTTGTTTTGAGCATGCTATGATAATTAGGTTACGCCTATAAATGACCCTATCATATGGTTAGATATTGTTTTGAACATGTTATGTTGTTTTAGCTTGATTTGAGCTAAGTTTTCAAGAAAACTTCAAGTTTTGGAAAAGCGAGAAATGGTAAACTTGAATAATTCATATTCTAATCTTGCAAGCATGTTAGTATGGTTTTGAAATGCATGTCAAATATACTAACTTAAGTATATGAGTTTCATATTGAAGCATGAGCATGTTAGACTTATTAGTAAGCATTGCTAATAAAAATGCTAACTTTGAAAGTGAATGTTGATGTGCTACTTGGAAAGTTAGAATTTGATGATTATGAGCATGTTAGATGATACCCTTAGATGCACTCATGTATCATAAATGTATATATACCATGCTTAGGTATTGTAATTCAAGGAAATCATAAACGAAGCATATTTCAAAACAAAACGATGTTAAATGCACATATGTGGTATGAATACTCACAAGCATGTCTAATATGAGTTATATGACTACTTTATATGTTTATGAATCAAGCATGTTGGACTTTGTGATTTCCTAACCTTAAATGGCCTTAAATTGTGGGATGTCCAACTTAGAGCCGTATTGTGAAAGACGGGACCTAGATTAAACTAGGAAGATGCGAAAGGACCCTTAATATGTTAATATATGTTATGTATGTAAGGATGGATAAGTTAGGCCAAACAAATAGTTGCTCAGTCCTGGTTTGAACTAGGAGTCGCGCGGCCGCGCGTCTCCATAGTACAAATCAGGCGCGGCCGCGCCATTATCTAAACTTGGAAAGTAACTTCTGTGATTTCTAAAATATGTAGCATGCTAGTATAACGTCATGGTGATTATGTCTGTTCATGACACACTAACAAAGGTAGCTTTGCATGTTAACCCCTATCTTAGCTTGAATTGACTAAGTGTTTTAAAAATGACGATGTCTAACGATAGATTCGAGCTACGTAATAACATACGTATAAGGTTTCTTAATTTAGTCGTGTGTTTACACTTGATCTATATATATCAAAATTGTTTACCGAAAATGTTTAACTAATGAATATCTTCTATACATATTACATTATGTTAGGATTTGAAAGAGTATTGTTAAGCGATATTTTGGTAAACTACGCTTAAGGCAAGTTCCCTAAACTTACTTTAATTATTATTGAGCAAGTTTCCTTGAATTTCGCTCTTGATTGTGCAAGTATCTGAACCCTACTATTACTGTTGTGCAATATCATTAAATTATTTTATTCGACAAATACCGTGAGCTTATTCCTTTTGAATACAAGTTAGATTACTTTCTCGTTCAAATGAGCTAGTATGTTAAACCCTTGTGAAAAGCTAGTATTCATGTTGAAATTGGTATTGTCCTTGAATATCGTGAAAGAGTCGATGCCATTTGATTTGGCTAGACTATATGCATGTTTATAAAAGCTGTCCAAACCAATTGATTGGTGCAGAAATCTTTAAAACTAAGTTGGACAACCCTTTTGGTAAGGGGAGTGTATGTCGTTGGAAACCCCAACACATGAATAAATATTATTGTGGTGTTATGCATAACGTAAAGTATTGTAGACTGATCATCTATAGTACTTGATATTTTTGGGCTATCAGTTTAATATTGGTAACCCTAGTGGAAGTTCAATAGTCCTTAGTGACTGCTCAGTATAAATTGTTTATTCAGTTGGATATATTGTTAGTTATTGAATACATATATATCTGTTGATTTATATTAAATCGTCGTTCTTATTCCAAGAATTGTTGATATTTCTTATCCGTGAGGTTATTATGAAACTTTAAACTATCCTAGAAATGACACTTCGATATTTCAAACCTTGTGATATTATATCCTACACCCTTGTTGTATATTACTTGCTGGGCAATTTGTGCTCATCCTTGCTTATTTAAAACCGTTCAGTTCAGGAGGAACAGGGTGGTGTCTCTGGAACAGACAAAGGCAAGGGCAAGGCTATCGATTAGTTTATCCCTTTTTATGTTTAAAGTCTATTATGTTGTATTAAAACTATTTCAGACTACGTTTAAGCTTAAGTAAGATCATGTAATAAGTCTTAATTAGATATTATTATGTAATCTATTAAGCACTGTAGGTTGCGAAACTTGGGGGAATAATTATAATAAATCATTGTATATTATTCTAAAGTAGATTTTCCATTGTGTATTTGTTATTTTAGTTATTATGGTTTTACCATGAGAACGTGATGAACCGAATTCGAGTGACCAAGTCGAGGTCCGAATTTGGGGGCGTCACAACCAATGGAAGATTCCGACGAGTCTACTTTTGAGGATCGAATGTTAGAGAGTATGAAGAATAGATTTTGGAGTTAGGATGTAGAGTCGAGGAGTTAGAGACTGAGACTCTTGAAAGGCAACTAGTGATGCAAGAGATGGAGGTAGAAATTGCTCACCGTAAGGAGGCAGGGATCCAGATGGGTGCCTTGTTTCACCGATCGGTGGCGATGAACGTCGAGTTAGCAGGGAAGCTAAAAGAAATGGGGCAGAAGATTTTGAGTGAGAGGATGGAGAATGAGGCTCTCCGAACTCAGTTAGAGATGGAAGTGATGGATAGGATCCACTTCGAGGAGAAGTGGGAGGATTTTAATGACAGAGTGGGTGATCTAGAAGATGAGGTGCGGTGCAAGAGGAGGAAGATGAACAAGATGGGCTATGCTCTACGCACGGCTATGGAGAGGTTGATCGATGGGGTAAATCATTACCCCACTGAGCAAGGATAGACCCTGCATACCATAAGTCGGGAAATGGTGGTACACATCACACAGAAGGAATATCAAAGCACCGTAGAGAATGGGATGATATATTGAGTTTAGAGAGAAAAGCTCAGTAGTGTAGTAGTTTAATTAAGTGTTATTAAAAT
Organism: Panax quinquefolius; assembly: GCA_020205615.1. Lineage (NCBI taxonomy): Eukaryota > Viridiplantae > Streptophyta > Magnoliopsida > Apiales > Araliaceae > Panax > Panax quinquefolius. The sequence continues at coordinate 32,646,494 of CM035171.1, read as the reverse complement.
GTTGTTGTAATCTCAATCTTTTGTGTAAGATGTGAGATGGTGGAAATCCCCCAAACTTCTGAAAAGTGTTAGAGGGGTAGTAAGTTAGTATGTCCTCGTCTTTTGTGATATTAGAGGATATGTCTTGTCATTTATAATAGTATGCTAGAAAAGAACATGTAATGTAACCTTTTGGCATATGAATATAAATGACCTTATTTCAGAAACGTGTTATAAACTTGTAGTTCTTTTCTATTGAGAAATGTCTAAGTATTATAACTAGATAATAAAATGAAATATTTGTGATACGTAAAATGCCATTTATATCGAAGAATAAGCATCCCCGAAGAAGAGTCAGTTAATGATGAAAGAGGTCCTGTAGATCCGATACAGAGATTGGTAGATTTATTGGGAGAAGCTCTGAGGGGAAGAAACAAACCCGTACCACCCGTTCCCAAAGCTGTCCCAGTAACGACCTTCAAGGATTTTAAGAGTGTAGGACCCCCAGAGTTCGCGGGAACCACTGAACCGATAGTTGCGCAAACCTGGATCAAGGAGATCGAGAAGGCTTTCACTATAGCTCGCGTGGGTGAAGACCAAAAGACAGTATTTTCCATATACATGATGAGGGGCGAAGCGAACTATTGGTGGGAAACTAATCAGGAGAGAGCAGGGGAAGGAACTATAACATGGGAGAGGTTTACGACATTATTTTTTGAGAACTATTTTTCGAAGAGTATGAAGAGTAGGATGGAAGTAAAGTTCTTAGAATTAAAATAAGGTGATATGACGGTGGCACAATACGCAGCTAAGTTCAATGAACTAGCGCGATTTGCAGAGCACCAAGTGGTGAATGAAGAGAGGAAGGCGAGATGTTTTGAGCAAGGGTTGAAACCGTGATTTTATAATAAGGTATCAGTCTTCCAGATTGATTCCTTTACGACGTTGTTGGAGAAGGCAATCATTGCAGAAGGTGGCAGTGAGGCCTTAAGTCTATACCATAAGAAGAAGAAGAATAAGAACGCTGGTAGTGAGCATCGTGGAGGGAGCAGCAGCGGGGGAAGTAACTCGGAAAAAAGAAAATGGGAAAACAATAACAACAACAGAAACAACAATCAAGGTGGGAGTCACCAGGGGAACTTAAACAAGAGAACCTAAGCTTGCAACAAATGTGGAAGAAGCCATCAGGGAGAATGCGAGAAAAGGAAAATCACTTGCTATAACTGCGGCCAAAAGGGGCATATCTCGCCAAATTTCCCAATGCCGAAGAAGATCAGAGGATGTTTTGCTTGTGGATCAACAGAGCACCAGATAAAGGAATGCCCGAAGAAAGGAAGCGGTGGAGCTGGCAGAAGCCAAAGAGGAGGAAGTAAGTTGATGATTGGTAGACCTGTGCAATCCAACCGATCGACCGCTCGAACCTTTAACATGACCGTCCAAGACGCTGTAGCTACGAAGGACGTGGTGTCAGGTATAATCCCAATCAATAATATAAATGCTTATGTATTATTTGATTCGGGTGACACCTGTTCGTTTGTATCTGAAGAATTTGCTAGTAAACTTAGTACAACGTTTAGAAGATCCTTTGAACATAGAAGTTGCGAATAAGGAAATAATCCCTGTAAAATACGTCTATCAAAATTGTCACGCAAACATTAGAGAACATGAACTGAGCATAGACTTGATTCTTATTAGACTAGGAGAATTTGACGTAATACTGGGGATGGATTGGTTATATGACCATGTAGCAGTAATTGATTGTCAGAATAAATGTGTGAACCTTCAGACTTTGAGTAAGTCTAAGGTAGTGTTTTATGGTAGCTTGTCGCTTAAAAAATCATGTTGCGTTATGATGATGTAGGCCAAGAAATTGTTAAAGAAAGGATGTGTAGGTTATTTAGCTTACGTTGTGGATACTTGGAAAAAGGGAGTAGAGATAAAAGATATACCCGTAGTGAGTGAATTTCGGGATGTGTTTCCAGACGATCTGTCTGGCCTTTCGCTAGACAGAGAAATCGAATTCGTAATAGATTTAGCACCGGGAACGACACCAATTTCGAAAGCTCCATATTGGATGGCGCCAGTAGAAATGAAGGAATTGATGATACAACTTCATGAGTTATTGGATAAAGGTTACATTCGACCGAGTGTGTCCCCTTGGGGAGCACCAATGTTATTCGTTAAGAAAAAGGACGGATCGATGAGGCTCTGTATCAGTTATCGCGAATTGAACAGAGTAATGATAAAGAACAAATATCCGCTACCAAGGATATACGACTTATTTGATCAACTAAAAGGAGCGAAATGTTTCTCGAAGATCGACCTACGAACGGGATATCATCACCTGAAAGTGCGGGATGAGGACATAACAAAGACTGCATTTAGAACCCGTTATGGACATTACGAGTTTTTGGTAATGTCATTCGGTTTAACTAATGCTCCAGCAACATTCATGGACTTGATGAACCGAGTTTTCAAGCCATATTTGGATAAATTCGTAGTAGTTTTCATCGACGATATTTTAATTTACTCGAAGACGGAGGAAGAACACGCCGAACATCTAAAGATTATTTTGGAAGCACTACTAAAGGAGAAGATGTATGCGAAATTTTCTAAGTGCAAATTTTGGATGAAGAAGGTTCAATTCTTAGGCCACGTGGTGGATGAGAATAGAATCTCAGTAGACCCCAAAAAGGTCAAAATGGTAAGTAATTGGGAACAACCGAGGACATCGACGGAGGTGAGGAGTTTCTTAGGGTTAGCAGGGTACTATCAAAGATTCATCCAAAATTTTTCTAAGATAGCGACCCCGTTAACTAATTTGACGAGGAAGACGGTGAAATTTTTATGGACCGACAAATGCGGGGAGAGTTTTCGAGAGTTGAAGAAGAGGTGCCAGAATTATCATTACCAGATGATACAGGAAGATTTGTGATGTAAAGTGATGCGTCGCATAGAGGACTTGGTTGTGTGTTTATGCAACACGGCAAAGTCATTGCGTATGCATCACGACAATTGAAGGATTATGAAAAACGATACCTTACTCATGACCTAGAGTTAGCGACCGTAGTTTTTGCATTAAAGATATGGAGACATTATTTGTACGGAGAGAAATGTGAGATATACACGGACCACAAAAGTCTGAAATATATCTTCACACAGAAGGAGTTGAATATGTGTCAGAGGAGATGGTTAGAATTAATCAAAGATTATGACTGTGAAATTCTGTATCACCCGGGAAAGGCAAACGTAGTTGCCGACGCTCTGAGCAGGAAAGGAAGGGAGAAATTGTTTCAACTGACGACTCAGGAAGAGTTAATAAGAGATATGGAGAAATTGGAAATAGAAGTGAAGGGACCCGAGAGGTCTGAAGAGAAGTTATTAGTAATGGAAGCTTGTCTGACATTGTTGGATAGAGTAAAGGAAGCCCAGGAGAAGGATGGAGAATGTGAGAAGATCATGGAAATAGAGAAATAAAATTTTTGAATAGATAAAGATGGTATCTTAAGATTCGAAGGGAGAGTATGTGTACCGATAGTGGCCGAGTTAAGAGAGGAGATTTGTACGAGGCTCATGATATGACATATTCCAGTCATCTGGGAGGCACGAAGATGTACCGAGACTTGAAGTAACATTTTTGGTGGCCAAATCTGAAATGGGAAATTGCGGAGTACGTTAGTAGATGTCTTACGTGTCAACGTGTAAAAGTAGAGCATCAGCGACCGAGTGGGTTACTACAACCGTTGGAAATACAAGAGTGGAAATGGGAGCATATTACGATGGATTTCATGGTAGGAGTCCGAGTCACACATAAAGGTTTGGATGCCATTTGGGTCATCGTGGATCGACTTACGAAGACTGCACATTTTCTACCTATCAAGATCCGCTACAGTTTAAATCAATTAGCGAGTCTATACGTAAAGGAAATCGTTTCACGACATGGAGTGCCGGTGTCGATTGTTTCTGACCGAGACCCGCGTTTCACGTCAAAATTCTCGAAGAGTTTGCAAGAGAGGATGGGAACACAGTTGAGGTTGAGTACTGCTTATCATCCTCAGACAGACAGACAAAGTGAGCGAACAATACAAACACTAGAGGACATGCTTAGGCCTTGCGTGATGGACTTCAAGGGAAATTGGGACGAATACCTACCCTTAGTCGAATTTGCCTATAATAATAGTTATCATGCGAGTATCGGCATGCCACCGTATGAAGCTCTTTACGGAAGGAAGTGCAGAACGCCGTTATGTTGGGACGAAGTCGGAGAACGACGAATACTCGGACCAGAGTTAGTACAACAAACCGCAGACGTGGTAAAAGTGATAAGGGCTAGACTTATAGCAGCTCAAGATATCCAGAAAAAGTAAGTAGATTTGCATCGGCAAGACCGAGATTTTGAAGTCGGCAGTTTTGTATTCTTGAAAGTATCTCCATGGAAAGGAAAAATTCGTTTTGGTAAGAAAGGAAAACTGAGTCCAAGATTCATAGGACCGTTCGAGATACTAAAACGAGTGGGTGAAGTAGCATACAAAGTTACACTACCACTTGAGTTGGAGCACATCCATAACGTGTTTCACATATCTGTGTTGCGTCCGTACATGCCTGACTACAAGCACGTGATTTCTTATGAACCCAATCCAGTGGAGAAGAACTTAGCGTATGAAGAAATTCTTGTCCAAATACTAGATAGAAAAGAGCAAACTTTAAGAAACAAAGTCATTTCATCTGTAAAAGTGCTCTGGCGAAACCACGATGTTGAGGAGGCAACGTGGGAGTTAGAAGATAGGATGATGAGGGATTATCCCCATCTGTTTGTGTAACCTTGTAGCAATTCCGGGATGGAATTTTTATAAGGAGGGATGATGTAATACCCGAGAATTTCCACGTCTTATTAAATGAATATATTAATAAAAATGAATGTTTATTCGGAAATAAATGATTTTGTGTAACGAAATGAGTTAACTCAATTATATTAAATAATTGAATAATTGGAAATGTGGGGTTTGTGGTAAACTCGTTGAAAGCTTTGTGTGGCATGGTGATGGGAAATACTAATAGTAATGTTAATCGGTGAAGAAATTATAAAATGAGCAATTAGGTAATATTAATTGTTAATTGTTGTTGTAGTATACTATTAGTTGTTTATTGATGTGTGGTATATTAATTATTTGATAATGAGGATTAATTAATGATTATTAATTGTTATATTAATTAATTATAATAATGGTAGTTAATTAATAATACATGATTATTATTGTTAGCAAGTATAATAAGGATTAATGGCTATATATAGTAATCAATGAATAGAATGGTATGATTTATTTAATTTATGAAGACATGTGATATTATATAATTCTTACAATTAATAAGAAGATGTGGTGTGACACATTAGTATGACTATGTAATATATATAAACTATATAATAAAGTGTAAGGAATTATAAGTTGCATAAACAATTATCTATGTGACAATATGTATGTGGGTGTATTAAAATAATAAACCATGAACATACCATGAACACATTGTAAACTATCATTTTAATAAAATGTACATGGATTATATGTATGTTGCATAACATCTACTACCTTGAAATGTTGGGTCATGTTGTGACATTAGGTTATAATATATGGTTGATATGTGTATTAAACATATGACATAAGAGTGAGAATGTGTAGGAGTATACAAGAATGCTAGTTATATTGTTTGTCCGAAATTGAGTGTCCCATTTACCTCTCATTTCTCATTCACGTGTACTAGAAAAAGGCTAGCCTATGTTCTTCATTTTCTTCCAACTCTCTAGCTCATGATCATGGGGGAGTTCCAACAACCAATCTACCAACTCCTTCTTATACTTCATGCAATACCTTAATCCTTTGGATTGAGTTTGTGACGACCCCAAAATAGGTCCATTCCATCCAACCCATTCTGAGTCGCCAAATACATGGTACAGAAACAACTACAACTTTATTATCACAACAATAAAACTGTGAGTTTAAATACAAATATTATCTTCTAGACAATATTTATACTCAAATAAATCCTCATCACATTTATTGATACATTATTTTACAATAATGGTGAGGACTACTAAACAACTCTCTTCATTCCATACCCCGACTAGTACTCGCTACATTCTCGCCTCCTGAGAAGAAAAATGGAACAACAAGGAAAAGGGTGAGCTCAACTAGCCCCAAGAAGAATGTTATGACTAAGATAATATACAACAAATTATCGTTAGTCTCCAACAGGAAAAATCGATAGAATACAATAGACAACAAGTTTTGGATCAATATTCAAGAATGAAATAATAATTCATAGAAGAGTTACGTAGAGAATGAAATCTACTATAATCTATGAATTTTAAATCCATCATCAATATTTTATCCTCGTAACATCAATTAATATTCATCTCAAATCAAATATTCATCTTTGCACTACAAAGCCAAAGATATTCATCAATCGGTTATGTTCATCTCAACACTGCTCATCTTTGCACTAAAGGCCAAAGATATTCATCGATCGGTCATGTTCATTTAAACACTGCTCATCTTTGCACTAAAGGCCAAAGATATTCATCGATCGATCGTGTTCATTTAAACACCGCTCATCTTTGCACTACTGTGCCAAAGATATTCTTGAAATCATTCATTTGCACTACTGGTGCCAAAGATATTCAATAATATCATCATTTAAGACCGAGGATGATGAAAAATATTTTTAAAGAAACGAATCCGGTGAAACAAAATGAAAAGTATTATGGATTCGTACTTTAAACAATCAGGAGTTCAAAAATACTTCATAAATAATCATATTTGGTGTAAAATTCAAGAATGATCAAAACATGGATACAATCAAAGCTAGTATCCGTAATAGATATTTTAGATGAAAAGAAAAATTTTCATTTTTATGATTGAATAGTGCCGTATTCGTGAATAGTGTCAGATACGTGAATAGGCCAGTATCGTGAATAGTAACTCCGACACCAAAAGATAGAAATTCCACAAAAAACATTTTCACGCTTCATGAATAGTACTCGTGAATAGTAACTTTCGTGAATAGTAACTCATGAATAGTAACTCGTGAATAGTAACTCATGAATAGTAACCCAGAGCATGAAAAAGTTCCAAATTTGATAAAAAGTTCTAACCAATATTTCAAAGATAATGATATTGAAGAAATAATATCATCCGAGAAGAAAATAACATCCCTTACCTCAAAGAATCAAGACTTGGAAGGAAAGGCTCAAGTGATCTTTGAATGAAACTTGTATTTAACAAAGAACTCTCAAAGTATCTAAATACTCACAAAATACGCTCAATAATATAGAGATAAAGAGAAAACTTTGTTACGGTGTGATTTTCAATTCTAACTTAGCCCTCTATTTATAGGAAAATGTTAGCTACCAAGAGACTTGACTGCTACCGATGGCTTTTTACCGCTACTATTGCCACCCACCACATTTGAAATAAAATTCAGCACATTTTTTCACCAACCACAAGTGGGGCCCACTCAATTCTAGAATTTTCCACCAAAATCAATTATAAACCTAATTTCCGAATCCGACACCTCTTAAAATTCACAACAAATCATTCGTGCATTTTTAACGTTTCAAAATTTGTGGACATATACTCAACTTATGTATGTATAACATACCCAAAAATTACCACGATCCAACGTTCGGATTAAAAATTATAACCCCATAATATATCTCAAACCCACGATTTGATTTTTAACACCTCCAATCCAGATAAAATCTCGATAAAACACCTCAACATTAATTCCTTCATTAATAACCACATAAATAAATCCATCATTTATATTCATATAAAATAAATATTTCCTTATCATATGAATCAATAATTAATTATTCACAAATAATATTACAAAATCACATTTATGACAACCAGCCCATTCCCAGGAAAGAGGGGGCTTTCCAATAAGGATTTCTCCTTCATTGGGCGCAATTAGGTGACCAAACCTCTCCTTGAGCGTAACTTTCTAGACATTGCCAATAATGTTATCTAATAATATTATTCAAATAATATGAATTATTGATCCGATAATGGGAAATATCATCGCAAATGACAATTATTGAACAACAATAATATAAAATACCAACGCAAAGAATTATTGAATCAATAAAATAAACTATTGAGCGAGAATTACTATGAAAATTATTGAGAGTAGTGCCTTCTTACGTAAGGATCAATAATTCAACAATATTGTGCAATACTGGTGTGCTATCATGCAACCACGCCAGACATCGTATTTAACCAACGGGTATTCCAATGATCTTAATTCAGTAATAACTACGCCGTTATTTTTAACCAACTTATATTTGTCGTTTTCCTCATCCAATCGCTTTCCATTATGGGGCCCACACGGTCGCTACCGTCGCATTTAATATTCGACAACAGACGAATATTCCACGACGAAAATGAATATTCCAAGACAAGAATGAATATTTTATAACCACTTGCTTATTTTGAAATATTTGCGTATTTAACCCTTTACTATCCACATTAATCAAATCAACCCTTACTATTTCAAAATAATAAATAAAGAAAATTCCTTTTTATTTAAAAAAATTTCGGGGTCTTACAGAGTTCTTGGATAATGGCTTGGCATGGTCAAGAGATTTTCTATAAATTAAACACTTCCTTTCATTCTTTGTGTTGCTTGAATTGTTTGAGAGGTGCAAGGGAGTGTGAGCTACTGAGAAATTGAAGGAGTGCAATCATTATATTGAAGAATTCCATTAAGCTACAAGAGGTATACTTCTACTTTAATATTCTTAAGTTTGGGTTTTGTCAAATTCTAGAATTTGTTGGATCCTCTGTTAATTGATGAAGAATAACATGCTATTGTGTTATCTGAGTTGGTACACATGTTTTGGAACATGGTAGCTGGTCTGGTTTGTGACAACCCAAGAATTTTAAAATTTTTAAAATTTTAAGTAATTGATTTAAGGTTCAAAATTAGAACCTAGATAGAAAATTAGTGTATGCGTTTAATATTTTTAAGAATGAATTTTGAGGATTTCAAAATTCTGTGAAGGATTTAGGTGAATTATTCAAGATTAAGGGAATAAGCGTTTATGTTCTATGTATATGTGTGCATGATGTGGTTAAGGGTCAAGGGTTGACCAGATAAACGATATATGTAACAAATCCTAAGTTTATATTAAGAACGTCAACGTTCGGTTAGAAAACCCTAGCGATTAACAAGAAACTATAGAAACCAGTTCTAGAAACCCTAATTTTAGTTTCGGGAATCCGAAACCCTAATTCAGAAATTTAAAACCCTAATCTGGGAACTTAAAGGATGATTATAATTCTTAAGTGATATTAATTATATTCTTAATTAGGGTAAAGCTTAATTATTTAGTAAACCCTAATTTCAAATTTTGAAAATCCTAACTTCGGGATTTGAAACCCTAATTTATAATTAGGGAAAACGAAAGTGTTAATTTAATACTTTTAATGTTAATTAGGAATATTAATCCTAATTTTAAAGTTATAAGTAATTAGAAAACCCTAATCTAATTACCAAAATTTAATTTCTAAATTAGAAAATTATTTTTCTATTAGAAACCCTAATTAGTAGTTTATAAACCCTAATGATCATTTTGACCCTAATTGCTTAATTAGCGATTGTAATTAGGAAATGCTAATCCAAATTAGCAAGATTTAAGTAATGATTAAGAAATTTTAATATAATTAGAAAATTCTAATTATAATTTAGAAATATTAATTTTCTATTTTTAAAACCTAAATTGGAAATTTTAGAAAATTAAATTGCAAATCCTAAGGGTTTCAAACCCTAAAGCCTAAATGTTCCAAACCCTAAACCCAAACTCAAACCCTAAACCCTAAGGGTTAGGGCAAATGACAAAAATACCATTAATTTTAAAATCAAAATGACTATAATGCCCTTCTTGGATTTTTATGAGGTAACTTGTAAATCTAGCAAATTTGGTAGTAGGTGACCAACTTAATTGACTTTGTTATTTCAAAAAATCAAGTAAATCAAGCAAAACAGATCAGCCATGTGCTATATATCACATTATATATAGATTAAAGAGAGAGAAAGTGCATGTATTTGGTCATTTGATATCTAACCCTCACCCAACTCTCTCTCTTTCTACATATCCGAAATTCACAAGTTATTCAGTCCCTTATATGATATCTAGCAAGCCAAGATCAGATCATGATGATCATAATCAAAGCTCAAGCATCAAAGTGGTATAAACCCTAAAATTTTAAAATCCTTAGATCTGATGTTTGATGTTGTGATTTGTTGTTTAGAAATGTGTAATAAGGTGTTATTTAGTGATCTGGGTTGTCAAATCTCAGATCCATAACATCAAAGTGCACGAAATAGCATTTTTTGGAAATCTGGAAAATTTTGTAAAAGTTGTCTGACAGCTTTATGTCAGTGGCCTTAGATCCTTCACTGTTGTTTATTTGTTGTATTTTATGTTATGGATATGTTCTATGCCATGTAGGCTTTCATCTGGAACTTGAATCAAGTCCAGAACAGGTGTATGTTGAAAGTTATATGCAGTCAAAACCCTTTGACCAACCACGAAATCTGGAATCTGGCTGGGCCCAGTTGATTTGCCTGCATTTCGCTTTCTGATATCATTTTCTAAGCTATTGATCTTGTTGTTGTTTAGTAGTTTGGACATGTTGTTGAACTATGACATGTGGTCTACATATTTGAACCGATAGATCATACAAAATAGACTCAGGATGCAATCTACAAGGATTCGAAATAGGCACTGAGAGCTGTTCTTCATTTCTGGGTAACCTAGAAAATGAATAACAGTCTCTGACAAGACTTTGATGGCTTGAATCTCTCAATTTGGATATGTTCTGACCATGAATATTGGTTTTGATTGTAATATAACATCCCTACTACCATCTTAACACCATTAGGTACCAAGAAATCATCAAGAACACTAATTTAAATGTGGTCAAACTAAGCCCCTCGGTGACTGGCATGGGTTTTTTCGGTTTGAGCAAGAACACCAAGAACACCTATATGACAGATTGCGTAAGCTATAGGCCCTTTTAATGACAGTTTAATTAAGAAATTAATTATTAATTTACGAAAATGATTTATTTTAATAAATAAATCGAAATAAATAGTTTTTAATTATTAAAAATACATAATAAATTTAGAGAAAAAATTTTAAAGTCTAAAAATAGTTTTTAATTATTTAGAGTATATTTCATAAATATTTAATATTTTTGGAATATAAATGGTATTTAATTTATTTAATTATAATATTAAATAAATTATTTAAAAATGATTTTAATACATGAAAAATCATGAAAAATAATATTATGTTATAAGAAAATATTTAAAGATATTTTCAAGTGACTTTTAATATTTTGTGGTGAATTTCACTAATTAATCAATATTAATGATAACTAAATGTATTAAATAAATTATGGAGAAATAGAATTAATGATTTAAAAATCATATAAAAATGATTTAAGTGTTATAAAAATATTTGAAGTTATAAAATATAACTTTTGATATTTTGTCATGAAAATATTAATATTTTAATATTAAAAGCAATTATCGGATAATGAATTTAATTGTTTAAAATCATATAAAAGGTGATTTTGAGGTATTAAAATACTTTGAAATATTATAAATATATTATAATATTATGACATGTATTTAATTAATATTTGATAATAAATAAATATTAATGATAAAAAAAATTAAGTGGTATTTAAATTATATAAATACGATTTTAATGATTGAAAAATCAAGATAAATAGTAATAATTATTTAAAAATTATTCCGAGACTATGAAAAATGTTTTGACTGTTAGTAAATTATCTTAGATAAAGGTTAAGTGTTTAGACAGAGTTTAATTGAACTTAAACTCGATGTTTTATCCGACTAGACCGTCGGGATGTTAGATTTTTGTCGAACTCAAGTCAGACTGAAATAGTTTGACCTGATACTAAGTCTTATATGTGTTGTAGACTGATAGGGTTATGTATTATGTGTTATGTGTTTAGGTTATTCTATGTATATCTATATATATAATAATATTATATTGTGATGATATTATTCTAATATTGGAGATCTATATTACTAATATTAGGTCTTCGGATAAAGCGATATAAAATGCGCAGCGGTAATCAACGGTTCACGCAAGTTTGTTTTTACTTAACTCTACTAAGAGTTGTTTTATTCGGATAAGCTTATGGTTAATCATTGTTGGTTGCCATGAATTGTACTCTGTACATATTGCATGTATAAGTCAAGTATAAAAGGCTGATCACCTTCATTACTAGTTGGTTCAGATATATTTGTTCATGTTATATACTTGTTCAGTCAAAAGTTTGTTCCTGCTAGTTCACAATTATATTGTTGAATTATAACCAGCTTATTATTCAGATTCTTTCAATCATGATATATCGTTATATTATTGAACTTAAACTTGCTGGACAACTTTCATGCTCACCCTTGCTATATCATGATAAAATATTGTAGATTAAGGCGAATGTGTCGGGTACAAGGAAAGGTTAAAGACAGTTCCAGCTTAAATTTAATGTGTGCGATTAGATTTGTATAAGTATTGTATATTAATGTTATTGTAAGTTAATAAGTTATGTATTGTGTATAAGTTAAGGTTACTCGACCTTGGGGAAAAGTATGTAAGTTTAATGTATAAACAATTTATGTTTATATCTTCCGCAAATATAATAATAGTGTTAGAATGATCGAACTGGATCCGCGGTGATTCGGGACCTCAAATTCGGGGCCCTCATAGTTGGTATCAAAGTTGTAGGTTATGAACCTTAGGTAGGAATACCTGAGACTAATAACCGCAATGATTAGGATAAGTACTAACTCAAATAGAGTTAGTCGGTCGGTAAGATTCAAAGACGAATCTCGGCGGGGTAAAAGATACAGAGTTCCCTAACTCTGATAATAAAGCTGAACAGTAGTGATGAATAGATCTAGTCTAAAAGACTAAAAGTGCAGTGGTAGGAGATCGTAAAATAAAACGATCAAGATATAGAAATAAATCATAATATATATACGATGAGATCACCTCGTGATCTGATAAGGTTATACTATGGAATAAGGATCAATCTAATGATTGGAAAATTTACAGCAAGATTGTTGTGTGAATTGGTACAGATTCAGGAAAGGATTATGAATACGAATTAAATGAAATTCGTATTGAGAATGGTGTTAGTGTTAGGTGGGGATTCAATTGAGGATTCATGTCAGCAGCTGAGTTGTATGATTCCTTGTGTGGGCGGGGAATTGCACTTAGTGTAAAAACTACTTAGTTCTGGCAATGATAATCATTGAAATGTTGTGTCGCGCTATTTGATATATGCATGTTAAGAGGGTGATTCATTTCTCATGTGTATAACAGATAGATAGGTTATAGGTATAGAATATAAGGTTAAGTACGAGTTCTTAAAACTCATACTTATGTGACATACTTGACTCATAGTTATATGAAATGTTTAAGAACCCCTCAGCGAATGGACGCCAAAGGTCAGGCTAGGACAAGTTCTTAAACTCATATGATTGTGGTAATTTATGGACTCATAAGTGTGCTTTGACGAACTGGGTATAGTTGTGTATAAATGGAGTATTAAAGATGATAGGAACAGATAGATTATTAAGCCAATGATTATTAGTGGAGACATAAGTTTTCCAAAACTCCTAGCTATGCTAGACTTCGAAAGTTTGACATCAAGCTAAATACGCACTATGTGCCTTTATAAAAAATATATAGACTCGTAATCATTTTTGAAACGGTTTAAAGTATAGTTTATGCTACTTATTTCAGCTAGACGCAAATGATTTGAAATATCAAAATTTATTTTAGTTATCACTCATGTACCATGTAACCTGGTGCAGAGATGATAAAAAGGTGATGGAGTTGTAAAAACAGGAATACTTAGTGTGAATTTGATCTAAAATCGTTATTCCACTATTGTATGATGTGTTATGACAAAGTCATATAATGAAGGCATCCTCAAAGCGGATCATTAATCTGATGCGGCATCATTTACGTCATTCTCGAAAATATTTTCAAAAATTTTAATTTGCCAACGGGGTTTGGCTACACATAAATAATTCGATTGAATTGAATTATTGATATGAGTTTATGCTATTCGATTCAGCTAGACTAAAGTTTATGAAAACTCTAAGTGTTCATTGAAGGAAATTTCCCAAACCAAATTGTTTTGGTGCGGAATCCAGTAAGACTGAGGTAGAATTTTGTGCCTATGGCAGTGAAGAGAAACAGATAAAATCAGTACATGGCCAGTACAGGACATATCGGGCTAATCACCCTTTGTGTCTGTAAGTTATGATGGTTTGCAGATGAATTTCCATATAACCTTTGCGAAAATGACAGACAAATAGTCTATATGACTCCTTAGCAAAATTTGAAATTTTACTCTTGCGAGTGGTGTATTGGGTAGCATGTGATGCTATATATGTATAGTGTATGGTGAATGGTGTATGGTGTAAGGTAAATTTCGGGGACGAAATTTTAAGAAGAAGGGGTGAATGTGATAACCCGAGAATTTAAAATTTTTTAAAATTTTAATTAATTGATTTAAGGTTCAAAATTAGAACCTAGATAGAAAATTAGTGTATGAGTTTAATATTTTTAAGAATGAATTTTGAGGATTTCAAAATTCTGTGAAGGATTTAGGTGAATTATTCAGGATTAAGGGAATAAGCGTTTATGTTCTGTGTATATGTGTGCATGATGTGGTTAAGGGTCAAGGGTCGACCAGATAAACGATATTTGTAACAAACCCTAAGTTTATATTAAGAACGTTAACGTTCGGTTAGAAAACCCTAGCTATTAACAAGAAACCCTAAAAACCGGTTCTGGAAACCCTAATTTCAGTTCCGAAAATCCGAAACCCTAATTCGAAAATTTAAAACCCTAATCTGGGAACTTAAAGGATGATTATAATTCTTAAGTTATATTAATTATAATCTTAATTAGGGTAAAGCTTAATTATTTAGTAAACCCTAATTTCAAATTTATAAAATCCTAACTTCGGGATTTGAAACCCTAATTTTTAATTAGGGAAAACGAAAGTGTTAATTTAATACTTTTAATGTTAATTAGGAAATATTAATCCTAATTTTAAAGTTATAAGTAATTAGAAAACCCTAATCTAATTACGAAAATTTAATTTTAAATTAGAAAATTATTTTTCTATTAGAAACCCTAATGTGTGGTTTATAAACCCTAATGATCATTTTGACCCTAATTGCTTAATTAGCGATTGTAATTAGGAAATGCTAATCCTAATTAGCAAGATTTAAGTAATGATTAAGAAATTTTAATATAATTAAAAAATTCTAATTATAATTTAGAAATATTAATTTTCTATTTTTAAAACCTAAATTAGAAATTTTAGAAAATTCAATTACAAACCCTAAGGGTTTCAAACCCTAAATGTTCTAAACCCTAAACCCAAACCCAAACCCAAACCCTAAACCCTAAGGGTTAGGGCAAGTGACAAAAATACCATTAATTTTAAAATCAAAATGATTATAATGCCCTTCTTAGATTTTTATGAAGTAACTTGTAAATCTAGCAAATTTGGTAGTAGGTGACCAACTTAATTGACTTTGTTATTTCAAAAAATCAAGTAAATCAAGCAAAACAGATCAGCCATGTGCTATATATCACATTATATATAGATTAAAGAGAGATAAAGTGCATGTATTTGGTCATTTGATATCTAACTCTCACCCAACTCTCTCTCTCTCTACATATCCGAAATTCACAAGTTATTCAGTCCCTTATATGATATCTAGCAAGCCAAGAAAAGATCATGATGATCAGAATCAAAACTCAAGCATCAAAGTGGTATAAACCCTAAAATTTTAAAATCCTTAGATCTGATGTTTGATGTTGTGATTTGTTGTTTAGAAATGTGTAATAAGGTGTCATTTAGTGATCTGGGTTGTCAAATCTCAGATCCATAACATCAAAGTGCACGAAATAACATTTTTTTGAAATCTGAAAAATTTTGTAAAAGTCGTCTGATAGCCTTATGTCAGTGGCCTTAGATCCTTCATTGTTGTTTGTTTGTTGTATTTTATGTTATGGATATGTTCTATGCCATGTAGGCTTTCATCTTGAACTTGAATCAAGTCCAGAACAGGTGTATGTTGAAAGTTATAAGCAGTCAAAACCCTTTGACCAACCACGAAATCTGGAATCTGGGCAGCCCAGATTTCGTCTGACAGTCATTTTCTAAGCCATTGATCTTGTTGTTGTTTAGTAGTTTGGACATGTTGTTGAACTATGACATGTGGTCTACATATTTGAACCGATAGATCATACAAAATAGACTCAGGATGCAATCTACAAGGATTCGAAATAGGCACTGAGAGCTGTTCTTCATTTCCGGGTAACCCAGAAAATGAAGAACAGTCTCTGACAAGACTTTGATGGCTTGAATCTCTCAATTTGGATATGTTCTGACCATGAATATTGGTTTTGATTGTAATATAACATCCCTACTACCATCCTAACACCATTAGGTACCAAGAAATCATCAAGAACACTAATTTAAATGTTGTCAAACTAAGCCCCTCGATGACTGGCATGGGTTTTTTGGGTTTGAGCAAGAACACCAAGAACACCTATAGCGACGGGTTTGTCGCTATAGGACCCTTTTAGCGACAGTTTAATTAAGAAATTAATTATTAATTTCCAAAAATGATTTATTTTAATAAATAAATCAAAATAAATAGTTTTTAATTATTAAAAATACATAATAAATTCTAAAAAATATTTTAAAGTCTAAAAAATAGTTTTTAATTATTTAGAGTATATTTCATAAATATTTAATATTTTTGGAATATAAATGGTATTTAATTTATTTAATTATAATATTAAATAAATTATTTAAAAATGATTTTAATACATGAAAAATCATGAAAAATAATATTATGTTATAAGAAAATATTTGAAGATATTTTTAGTGACTTTTAATATTTTGTGATGAATTTCACTAATTAATCAATATTAATGATAATTAATTTATTTACTAAATGTATTAAATAAATTATGGAAAAATAGAATTAATGATTTAAAAATCATATAAAAATGATTTAAGTATTATAAAATATTTTAAGTTATAAAATATAACTTTTGATATTTTATCATGAAAATATTAATATTTTAATATTAAAAGAAATTATCGGATAATGAATTTAATTGTTTAAAAATCATATAAAGGTGATTTTAAGGTATTAAAATACTTTGAAATATTATAAATATATTATAATATTGTGGCGTGTATTTCATTAATATTTGAATATAAATAAATATTAATGATAAAGGAATTAAATGGTATTTAAATTATATAAATACGATTTTAATGATTGAAAAATCAAGATAAATAGTAATAATTATTTAAAAATTATTCCGAGACTATGAAAAAATGTTTTGACTGTTAATAAATTATCTTAGATAATGGTTAAGTGTTTAGACAGAGTTTAATTGAACTTAAACTCGAAGTTTTGTCCGACTAGACCGTCGGGATGTTAGATTTTTGTCGAACTCAAGTCAGACTAAAATAGTTTGACCTGATACTAAGTCTTATGTGTGTTGTAGATTGATAGGGTTATGTATTATGTGTTATGTGTTTAGGTTATTCTATGTATATCTATATATATAATAATAATATATTGTGATGATATTATTCTAATATTGGAGATCTATATTACTAATATTAGGTCTTCAGATAAAGCGATATAAAATGCATAGCAGTATCAATGGTTCAGGCAAGTTTGTTTTTACTTAACTCTACTAAGAGTTGTTTTGTTCGGATAAGCTTATGGTTAATCATTTTTGGTTGCCATGAATTGTACTCTACAAATATTGCATGTATAAGTCAGGTATGAAAGGCTGATCACCTTCATTACCAGTTGGTTCAGATATATTAGTTCATGTTATATACTTGTTCAGTCAAAAGTTTGTTTCTGTTAGTTCACAATTATATTTTTGAATTATAGCCAGCTTATTATTTAGATTCTTTCAATCATGATATATCGTTATATTATTGAACTTAAACTTGCTGGGAAACATTCATGCTCACCCTTGCTATACATGATAAAACATTGCAGATTAAGGCGAATGCGTCGGGTACAAGGAAATGTTAAAGACAGTTCCAGCTTAAATTTAATGTGCGTGATTAGATTTGTATAAGTATTGTATATTAATGTTATTGTAAGTTAATAAGTTATGTATTGTGTATAAGTTAAGGTTACTCGACCTTGAGGAAAAGTATGTAAGTTTAATGTATAAACAATTTATGTTTATATCTTCCGCAAATATAGTAATAGTGTTAGAATGATCAAACTGGATCCGCGGTGATTCAGGACCTCGGATTCGGGGCCGTCACATGGTTGCAGGTGTAGCATCTCTTGTGTTAACGCTCTGCTTCTGTAGAGCCATTTTTTTCAATTCTGTTCAAGAAGTGGGCGGCCGCCACCACTTCCATAAAATATCTATGCGCTGGTGTGTACGTGGTACTTTTATTAGATACTAATTTGAGGTTTCTGATTTGTTTTGAGCATGCTATGATAGTTAGGTTAAGCCTATAAATGACCCTATCATATGGTTAGATATATTTTTGAACATGTTATGTTTGTTTTAGCTTGATTTGAGCTAAGTTTTCAAGAAAACTTCAAGTTTTGGAAAAGCGAGAAATAGTAAACTTGAATAATGCATATTCTGATCTTGCAAGCATGTTAGTATGGTTTTGAAATGCATGTCAGACATACTAACTTAAGTATATGTCTTTCATTTTGAAGCATGAGCATGTTAGACTTATTAGTAAGCTTTGCTAATGAAAATGCTAACTTTGAACGTGAATGTTGATGTGCTACTTGGAAAGTTAGAATCTGATGATTATGAGCATGTGGTATGAATACTCACAAGCATGTTATTTCAAAACAAAACGATGTTAAATGCACATATGTGGTATGAATACTCACAAACGTGTCTAATATGAGTTATATGACTACTTTATATGTTTAAGAATCAAGCATGTTGGACTTTGTGATTTCCTAACCTTAAATGGCCTTAAATTGATTGTGAGATGTCCAACATAGAGCCGTATTGTGCAAGACGGGACCTATATTAAACTAGGAAGATGCAAAGGACCCTTAACATGTTAATATATTTTATCTATGTAAGGATGGATAAGTTAGGCCAATCAAATAGTTGCTCAGTCCTTGTTTGAATTGGGAGCCGCGCGTCTCCTTAGTACAAATCAGGCGCGGCCGCGCCATTCTGTAAACTTGGAAAGTAACTTCTGTGATTTCTGAAGTATATAGCATGCTAGTATAACATCATGGTGATTATGTCTGACAACCCGAATTTTTATAAGTTATTAAAATAGAAATTTAATAATTAAAATTCTTATTATGAGATGTTTTGAGTTTGAGTATGTATATATACATGCTATATATTTTGAAATATGTGATCTGGTGTGAAGAGAAACATATATTCATACATTGGGAAAGTGAGGTTTAATAGTTAATTTAACTATTGAAGAGAGTAAATGGAATTGTTACGAAGGCAAAATTGAGTGAATGTTATTAGTTAATTTAATTAAGTTGAAAACTTGTTATGAAATAATATAATTTGATTATTATGCCTTATTGGCAATGGAATTGTAATGAATTAAATTTCATAAATATTTAGAGTAATTCACTTAATTAAAATAGTGAATTAATGTAAATATATTTGTTTTAATAAAATGATAGGGTAATGTGTTACATATAAATATAATGTTTTAATATAATTTGATTGTGAATTTTGTAAATAGTTAAGATAATTATTGAGTAAAATAAATGTTTTAGTTGAGATATTTACTAAATAAAGTAAATATTTGATAGAAATTATTATGGAATAATTTATTCATGTATGATGATATTAAGTAAATTAAAGATAAACAATTTTATAATCGGTGCATATTTTATTACGCTAATGGAATGACAATGCTCTAATTTAATTAAATAATTAAATTAGAGGATGAAGGATTTATTAAATAAATTTATTATATTGATAAGGAATTTGATAAATTAAGTTATTAATAAACCCAATGTAACTTAATATGAAGTTATGAAGTTTGGTTATGTGTGAAAAATGTACCATATAATAGAGGAATATTAAAATAAATTAAAAGGGATTTTGGGTTCTAGCCAAATATGGCCTAGAGACCCTTTGTAGTTTTTTAACTACTGAGACTTTGGGTCTCTTGGTAACGCTAGTAACTAAAGACTTAAACCTTCACACGTTATTTCATTTGATATGTTAGGGTTTATAGAGTGAGAGAGAAAAATAGGAGTTCTCTGTGAAATTAGAAGAGAGCTTTAGAAGATCAAGGAAGAAGAAGGAGATTAATCAAGTAATATTCACCATATAATCAATCTAGAGAAGATTTAAAAGGTAAGAGAAGAATTCTAAAAATTTTAGTAGTTTTTCTTAAAGTTCTTCACTGATAGAATTATTTCTGGTAGCATGAAGTGATGAAAATCCTGATTATTTGTTGTTGGATAATATGTTAGTATTGTCTATAAGAGACATTAGAGCCAACAAATCTGAATTTTTTGTAAAATTGTTCTTTTGGGTTTTGTTGTATAAGTTATGGTCTGTTTTAGAGGCTAAATTGATCATACTCACATGTTTAAGGCTGTTAATTGATCGGTTAATATTTTTCTACTATGAGAAATGAAAACAACCCAAGTTGAATGAGTCAAAACGGATGAAAAACAAATTTGTAGCGAATGAATTCGCTAAATATGTTTAAAACATGAAAGTATAGCATGAATAGGGAATTGGAACCCTTAAATTGATTTGTTAAAGTTTTTGAAATGTTAAAATTATTCTGTAGATGAGTATTTCAGTGTTTCACGAGTTCATAGAATCGAAAACCAACTAATTCCGACTTAAAACGAAGAAGTTATGAATGTTTGAAGTAAAAACATTACAAAATCTGTAATTTGGGCGTAGCGAAGCGCGGGCGCGCGGCACAGGAGCGCGTGCGTGCATCTGGGCACTGCCAAGTCGTGCGGACGCACTGAAACCATGAAGGAACTGGGCGCGGCCACGCCCCTAGTGTGCAAGGTGTGACTGTTTTGACCTAGTTTGGTAAAACGACCATAGCGTTTTCATACGAACTCCGATTGAGGTGATTCAAGATGATCCGGAACGAGAACTAATAGACCTACAAATTTTATGCTTTAAGGTTTTCAATTTGAGGTCTGGAACATGGGTCAAAATGGTTATCTTAAGGACTGTTGTGTTTTCGGAGGCAATCGGAGGGCGTCGGGCATGCACATATGCAAGTGTAGTGCTCTTGAAGATAAAAGATGTTGTTCTAAGTTATAGATAATGAATATTATGAAGTATAATGATGCTTAACATTAATATATGATGTATTAGATAAGTTGTATACACATAGTAAGCACACACAAAAGAGACAAATTGGGTGTGTGACAAATAAACGTCGAAACGCCGTGATAAGTGATAATGAACGTAAAAAGTGTTTTAAATCAAATGAATGAATATTATAAGATATTGAATAGTGTTAATATAAAATCAATAACTAGTCCTATCAACACTTAAACATTTGAATGAACTTCGAATATGAAACATAGTGAGCTATAAGTCGAAAGTTAACACAATCAAATTGAACATTGTGTATTGATAATAGGAAGGGTTATGAGATATAGAGTAAAGTTTATATTACAACTACTATACATTGTTATGTGACTAATAGTTGATGTGCATGATTATATAATTGTATAGGGCACATGAAGTGTAGATATCTGTAAGCTGTTAAATTGTTATTGTTAAACAACTATCAAGGCAAGTCTTTCAGTTCCTATTTTCTATGTGAATTTGATTGTTTTAAATCTTTTTTGCAAAGAGCATGATGTGTTATATATATGTTGAATGTATGAAATGTTAAAGTCAACTTATGACTACGTTGATTGAGTAAAGCATGCTGATTGAGTAAGGAACTTAATCTTTATACTTGTTATATGAACTATAACATGTATGTTATGTAAGTCCAATGTTTATGAGATATATGTTGAGCATGTTATTATGTGCTACGTGATGCATGAAAACTGTTAGATTTTGTTGGGCTGTCGAGCTCAACCTTGCAAATAACCACTTTTGCAGGTTCAAGATTCAAGGTAAAGTATGTGTTACTTGAAAGACGTGAATCAGATGTGATACTTGAAGATTTATACACTTTGGTTGTGTTATTACTATTTGAACCATGTTTGAGGTTCCGAATAATGTATTAATGTTGAATTGTAACATCGTTTTGTAATGTAAACTAATGTAGTATTAAAATGATTCTGAGAAATTTAGATGTAAAGGTTGAAGGTTTTGGGAATGAGGATAGTTTGTAATAGAAAATTTTAATTATTCTCAAATTTCAATGGTTGTATTATTGTTTAATGATGTAAAATTAGAGGTTGAATGTATTATTAACGACCGAAGTCGAGAATTAAATTGTATGAATTTTGGGGTCGTTACATTATGTCTGTTCATAACACACTAACAAAGGTAGCTTTGCATGTTAACACCTATCTTAGCTTGAATTGACAAAGTGTTTTAAAAATGACGATGTCTAACGATAGATTCGAGTTACGTAATAACATATGTATAAGGTTTCTTGATTTAGTCGTGTGTGTACACTTGATCTATATATATCAAGATTGTTTACCGAAAATGTTTAGCTAATGAATATCTTATATACATATTAAACTATGTTAGGATTTGAAAGAGTATTGTTAAGCGATATTTTGGTAAACTACACTTAATGAAAGTTCCCTAAACATACTTTAATTATTATTGAGCAAGTTTCCTTGAATTTCGCTCTTGATTGTACAAGTATTCGAACCCTACTATTACTGTTGTGCAATATCATTGCATTATTTTATTTGACATATACCGTAAGCTTATTCCTTTTGAATACAAGTTAGATTACTTTCTCGTTCAAATGAGCTAGTATTTAAACCCTTGTGAAAAGCTAGTATTCATGTTGAAATTGATACTGTCCTTGAATATCATGAAAGAGTCGATGCCATTTGATTCGGCTAGACTATATGCATGTTTATAAAAGCTGTCCAAACCAATTGATTAGTGCAGAAATCTTTAAAACTGAGTTGGACTACCCTTTTGCTAAGGGGAGTGTATGTCGTTGGAAACCCCAACACATGAATAAATATTATTGTGGTGTTATGCATAACGTAAAGTATTGTAGACTGATCATCTATAGTACTTGATATTTTTGGGCTATCAGTTTAATATTGGTAACCCTAGTGGAAGTTCAATAGTCCTTAGTGACTGCTCAGTATAAATTGTTTATTCAGTTGGATACATTTTTAGTCATTGAATTCATATATATCCGTTGATTTATATTGAATTATCGTTCTTATTCCAAGAATTGATGATATTTCTTATCCGTGAGGTTATTCTAAAACTTTAAACTATCCTAGAAATGACACTTCGATATTTCAAACCTTGTGATATTATATCTTACACCATTGTTGTATATTACTTGCTGGAAAATTTGTGATCATCCTTGCTTTTTTAAAACCTTTCAGTTAACGAAGAACAGGGTGGTGTCTCTGGAACAAACAAAGGCAAGGGCAAGGCTACCAACTAGCTTGTCCCTTTTATGCTTAAAGTCTATTATGTTGTATTAAGACTATTTCAGACTATGTTTAAGCTTAAGTAAGATCATGTAATAAGTCTTTATTAGATATTATTATGTAATCTATTAAGCACTGTAGGTTGCGAGACATGGAGGAATAATTATAATAAATAATTGTATATTATTCTAAAGTAGATTTTCCGTTGTGTATGCGTTATTTTAGTAATTATGGTTTTACCATGAAAACGTGATGAACCGAATTTGAGTGACCAAGTGGAGGTTCGAATTTGGGGGCGTCACACTAACTCATCCTTAGGCAGTTCTAATTTCTTAGCAAAGTCATCGGATATAAATGAACAAGTAGCATCCGAATCAAATAATACATATGCATTAACTTTATTGATCGGAATGATACCTGACACCACATCGTGAGACTGCACAACATCCTACACTATCATGTTGAAGGTCCTGGCGGTCGGTCGGTCGGTTGGTTTCGGTTGGTCTTGTGATAGTCAGTGCACTTCCACCACTGTTTCCCCTATTCCCTCCTGATCCTGCCCCTCCAGATCCTTTCTTAGGACAGTCTCTTGCCAGATGGTCTTTTGAGCCGCAAGTGAAACAGACGCTCTTCTTTAGGTTAGGACAGTTAGGTGCTATGTGGCCTTCCTTACCATAATTGTAGCACACTCTTTTTTCTTTCATGCAAACTCCCAGATGAGCTTTCCCACAGGTCGGACATGCTTCAATTCTCTTCTTTTGACCTCCTTGTTGATTTCCAGTTGATGAGTTATCAGTCCATCTCCTCTTCTGATTTTTACTTCCTCCCGTTTTACCTCCACTAGCCTTATTAATTCCCTCACTTTCACTCTTCCTCTTCTTCTTCTGATCCTGATTATACTTGGTCACCGCATTGTTCCCACCTTCAGCGAGTATGGCCTTCTATAGTACTCCAGCAAATGTCTTCAACTAAAACATCGACACTTTACTATATAACCAGGGCTTCAATCCTTGTTCAAACCTTCTTGATTTTCTCTCATCCGTGTGCACTTGATATGTGGCGAACCTATCCAACTCATTGAATCTTACCGCATAGTCTAGTACGAACATATTCCCCTGTTTCAACTCTAGAAACTGGACCTCCATTTGGTTCTGCGAGCTGGTCAAAAAATACATCTTGAAAACATCTCCTTGAACCTCTCCCAGGTAATCACGCCTTCACCTCCCCAGACTTATTTACTTGCCACCAATAACTGGCTTCGAATTTTAGCATGAATGTTGCGTAGGCGGTTTTCTAGTCCTCTCTAACTCTAGCGACATCAAAAACTTTCTCCATCTCCATAACCCAATTTTGAGCTTCAATTGGGTTCATAGAGCCTTTAAACTCTGGCGGTCCCACTACCTTGAAGTCCTTAAATGTCGTATTTGGTGGAGCTTGAAGTTGATTATTAATCGCTCCAGCTAATAAGTTCACCAATTATTGAACGGGGTTAGCATTGGCGTTGTTGTTGTTGTTCGTCGATTCTTCTTGAGCTGGTTGACGATTTTGTCTTCTTCTCGGTGGCATACTTCTGTTAAAATATATGCTTATTAGATTTTTATCTAATTCTCTAAATATTTAAGGCTTAATTCAAATAATTTAACATAATCACTTAAACACACTTTCTCAAACAACTTGATATATTTATTTAATCAAATGTTTTAACAACTACGATAGCATCACTGCTATTTACATCAACTATCCCGAGATAAAGAATCTACATGATTTAAAACATTAAAATATTCCTTTGTTTATAAACACATCAGAATTTACATCTTTAACTACCAGATAGGTTTTCACATAATTAAACTAATCCTATCACTACCTGCTAAGTCGTTGAATAGCCTTTGTATGTTCTTCTTCCATAATGCGAGACATCGTCCTGCGATCTAGTATGTACGATGGTAGTCCTTCGAACTGAATTGGGTATCTCATAACTCGATCGAGGGCCTCATCCATTGCATTATGAAGCGTAGAGTACGTCTCCCCAAGCTTAGCCTTCTTTGCACGACAATTCTCTTCTGCAAGATTAGCACGACGTGATTCTCTTACCCAGGCCTCCTCTGCTATGGTCAGCCTTGTTGAGTTCTCCTTCAGTTCATTCTTCAACTTCTCTATTTCCTCGGACTTCTCCTCAGTTTGGCCCATCTCATGAACCAAATCCAACTCTACGTTTCCTAGACGTGTGTGAAGAATCACAACTTCCATATCCCTCTGCTAGATGGAAAGCTTTTTAAATAATCATCCGTTCGTTCAGCTCCTAAACAGTGTCACGTAACTCTACGCTACGGTCATATAGCTCGTCGTACATCTCAGCATTGATAGAGTTCGGTGGGAAGTCATCTTCCTCCTCTTCTTCCTCAAGATCCTCCTCTGGATTAGTCTCAGGCTCATGCTCCTGACCAACAACAGTAATCAACGGAGATAGCTTTCTCTGTACCAACTGCTCCCTAACGACATGAATGTCTTGGGGCTCCTCCTCTGTAGGTACTCGGGGTTCATAACCTACAGCTTTGATAAGTTTTAGTTACTAATCTGTACAAGCGAGCACATAAATTTATCACATAAACACATAAATTCTTTTATTATCTTCAATGAATTAAGAAATTCATTTTTTAGAACTCGATAAGAGTTTACCACCACTATGTTCTTCCTATAAGGCTACTACCTAAGGTTGTTCCCCCACCTAGGGTTCATAACCTACAGCTTTGATACCAACCTGTGACACCCCCAAATCTGGGTACTTCAATTCCCACATGATTTGGTGTTCACTATACAAACAAAATATGTATATCTACCCATAATAAATGAAAGCATAAATAGATAAAAATAAATCATCTCCTTAAGGAGTTACATCATCTGAAATAAATACATTAATCCCATGTCATATTAACCTTAAATCTCAACTGTGGAAACATAAACAAATAATAGTCTTACACAACATTGACATAAGTCTGAAACATAAATACATAAACACATAAGTATCAAGTCTTCATCACTTGTTATTTTTTCCCTTGCCTTTGCTAGTAAAAGGCTCGTCGGACCTTTCGTTCTTAACTGCAATGTTATTATTATGCAAGAGTGAGCACGATTGCCCATAAGTATAATAATGTAACAACAATATAATAACATGCGAGTGAATCAAAGACTTTTGAAATAAGAAACTTAACTTTTGAATCAAGAATGAATAACAAGAATCAAAAGAACTTCTGAGGGTCATAAGACCTTGAACTATGTCCTAGGTTGTCAAGTGTTTAAATTTGAAACCTTTAACAGTCATAAGACTATGGACTCTTCTACTCGTACTTAGGGGGATTAGTCCTTAGTACCATACTGTGCACAATATCTTAACGCTAAAGCATAAGTAATCCCCTATACAGGGTTGTTCATCTCAATTTGACATTAGAGTCCGCACCAAAGAAAGTTTGGTTAGGATAAATTTAACAAGGGTTTTGAAATTTAGAACATTCATCAACTACGGACTAGTCGAATCAATAAGGGTTTGCTAATCGTATAAGGTTCAACAATAATTGATATTCAAATTGAATAATAAACTGAAGAGGTATACAATAGAATAAGTATTGTGTAACAGAATTCATACTTTGAAAAGATTAATAACCTTTATTATAACATATTGAACTTGATAAATAATAATAACAAGAACTTACTCGATATAGACCATAAGTCTAGAATTTGCTCAATGTAAAGAGGTAAGGTTTATAAACTTGTATAATGATAACGTGTAGGGTTAGAAAACTTGTCTCATGCGTAGGTTACATGTTAATTATACATGTTCCTCGATTTAAATCCTACATACCATTTACATTTACAATACTAGTTAATTATAACGTAAATAGCATCACAAGTTCATTCTCTTTGTCTAAACTCTGATTATGACTATGCTTAGTCAAATTCCCACACTTGTTTTCACATAATATTACACTACTCGAACGACAAGCTAACTACGCGTTCAACAATTCATTTAAACACGTAAGTATCTTATTGACATGTTATGAGTCTATTTAAACATCACATTATATGACCAACACATTTTTATGTCCATTAGATTATGTTACAGTTACAGTCCCTAAAATAAAATATTTGAAATTCTCATTCTTATTAAATCAAGATAGTATACCATGGCTACTAGCCGCCACCATCTAACTTTTTATTATTGGTATTGTACAGTTGCTATTTGGCCAAGCGCCAACTTGGTGCGTGGACGCGGGACTTAGGCTAGAGCTAGAATCTATGTGGCATACCAAGATACCAGTAATCGCAATTCATGAAAAATTACAGAACATGGCCAAAACACCCAATTAATTTATTCACAAGCATACCCATGCACTGTAATACACATATAATTACTACCCAACCCTTCTAGCATGATTTTAACAAGTTAAAATATACAATTACTTGAATCAAACCATCAATTTCAGTGTTCTTAATATTTTTGGAAGTTTTGAAAATAAAACATGAAGATTGGCACTACGGGTTCGTTATAACACCAAATCTGTCCATTCAAAGTTTGTTTTATTCGTTTTAACATACATAAGCATATACAAGTGTAAATTTTTGATACAACATATGATTGAAGCCTTTAATTTGTACATAAGAGCCATATGCGCCATATATCCAACTTTCATTTTCTGTAACTTCAAAAATCTAATTACGACATGTTTATATACAATTGATGTTATGAAAACATACATATATGATATAAACATGTTATGGGAACATATTATCATATATATATATATATATATATATATATATATATATATATATACACACACAAATTATTACTCTTTTCAATTACAGAGACTTGAAAGCCATTTTTATAAAAAAATATAAACAACGTGAATTTGAAATCGGGTTGAAGAGATTACCCAGAGTGTAGATTAGTAGAGATGAAACCTTTCTCAGATACTTCTTCAATCACACAACTCACAATTTCCCTCAACAAATTCTCTGAACTCTCAAATTTTCTTTCTTTCAAAATAACATACGTAAAATAATATAAGGTTGATGCATTTAGGTAACTGCAGTATGATGGTCAGTTACTCAAATCATGGGTTAAATTCTCTCAACCTCCATTAGGGCCTTGTTTGGCTAACTTATTAGAAGCTTTTCCCATTTAATTTAATTAATCCTTTATAATATAGTTTAATAATGTCACACCCAATTAGACAATAAATCAAATATCTTATTTAATTTAAATAAAATATAATAATTTCTCATTAATTTACATAGTCATAAAATTAAATTTCTCATTTATTAATTATGTCAAATTATTAAACCTCTAATTAATTATTAAATTAATTAAAATAACATTATGCTTATTAAATACTTCATTTAATTCAATAAGCTCACATAAATACATACTTTGAATAATAAATTTCTCCACATTAATTTAATAAATATAACACATATAATTAAATTAATCTACCACAATTTCACCAATTAATTATTTAATACAATAATTAAATCATCGAAAATTATTTATTTAATTCAATAAATATTCAAATTAAATTACAAAATCTCGTTTGTCGCATGAAGAAAGAGTTTTCTGCAATCTGTTGGGAAAATCACTTTTGAATCCTAATGACAATGATGATGAGGGGCTTCTCGGATATCCTACAATGGTTTCTCGTCCTTTAGATTTCAGGACTATTGATCTGAGATTGGCTGCTGGGGTTTATGGTGGATCTCATGAAGCTTTCCTTGAGGATGTTCAGAAGGTATGTGTTATTTTATTAACTTTGATGTGTTCCTGTATGCATTTTTGGAAAAGTAATGTGTCCTGTTTGCTTGAGATATTCATATTTGCTGAAAGTTGATCATAACCGAGACAGTCTAACTCTCTAAGCCTAGTTTTGGTTTCTTTATGAAGTATAACTAATACTTCTTTCTTTTTACTTGGAGGTTATTTATCATTGGTTGATGTACTGTAATGTGATTCAATTTCCTTCCTTTTCATGTATTTTATTATTTCCTCATTTGTAGTTATTTATTTCTTATATTTGAATCATGTGGCACGCCATGCTGCATGATGCGTTAACTTCTATGTTTGAGCCTTTTGTTTTGTTGCATATTTACTACATGGTTTCTATATTAGGTCAAATGATTACAAATTTGAATCTTTATTACTCATGGATGGAATTTGACTTTTAAATCTGCTTTTGATCTTGTTCTGAATTTTCTATATTTGTATCAAGGGATTGATTGGCGTCAATTAAGTTTGAATTTTTGTTATTTTTAAATTACGCCTACATGATATGCATATTATTTAAATCTTTATAACGGATAAATGAGTTTTTCTTTCCGTATGAATTTGATCTTGAAATTTTGGAGAAGAAAAAAATTTATTGTACTTTCAGATCTTTTTTCTTTCAAGGGTTCCATAAGAGTGGCATTCCTCTACAGAAACTTAGATTAAAACTAAACATTGCAACATCCCCTATGGATAAATTGACTGAGTATATAGTGAAACTTTAGGTGCTATACCTGTTGATTGCAAGTCTTTGGGTTGTTTGGTTGGTCAACCAATGTAAGCTTTTTTACTGATGTCGGGATGAATGTCTATAACTATTAGGTTGTTTGTTTCTGTGGAATGATTTGTGTCAGGGACGGGGGCGGGAATCCACAATTAATGGAAGGGGATTTGGAGTGGATTCTAGGCCCTGGCGGGTTTGAAATTGGAATATGGTGGAGGTTTCCAACCAGGGTTATAGTGAAGTGGGGTTGAGGCATACCTAAACTAATTCCCTTTTTGGATTCTGTTCCACCTTCCAGCTTTCTGATTTACTTTGACATGTCGTTAGAGTCTGATGTTAGTTAGAGTCTGAAATAGGATCATGATATGGTTCAAAAGTCATGGTATTGCTCTTTGAATCAGTTGGATATGCAATTACCTAGTATCAGTACTGTTTCAACCGATATTCAAGAAAGTTACCAAGAGTACTTAATTTATTTAGTTTAATATAAAAAGCAAAACTTTCTAAAGGCATCAGGAAGGATCAACTATATAAGCACATATGTCTTGACTTTTCTAATGCAATATTACATAATAGTTTATAAGATAAATATTCAAATACAAAGGAACTCTGCATAATATCAAGATAGAAGCTAAAATCCTAATATAATACTGTGATGCATTAGTGCTAATATATTTTGGAGGTGTGAAATTTTTTTATTCTTTGGGTATCTGGATAGAGAAGAATGCCCAGATTTCAGAGATATGTATTTTATGTTTCCCATGTTCAGAGATAAAATTGTGTTACTTGTTCTGGAGTTAAATTCATGATAGTGGTGCATATATCTAATATCTTGTATCCATGCATGTTAGCTCGATTTTTACATAACTTAAAATTGAGAAGGAGATAAATTACTGGAGAAGAAGAAACGAGTCATATATCTAATATATTGTATCGATGCATGTTAGCTCGATTTTCATTGGTATTTTTGTTTGCTAGCAAATTTAGTAATTTGCTTTGTGAGTTTATCTAAGCTCTTTTGCCTTAATTTGTGGTTTCTAAACTCAAAATGTAATTTGTAATCAGGGTTATTCTTTATTGTGGTATAGAAACATTCTCCCATAAGATAGAAATACTTCTTAAACAGGGGAGGATTGATTTTCTTATTCATCTAGAATGTGATATTACAATTTGCTAGCTGAAAATACCTGAAGCATTTTGTTGTCTGGCTGGCTGGCTAATCATTCAGGAGAAACGTAAGATAAGTACCTAAAAATTGAGACGGAAGCATCACTTAATTTTATCTTGTCAACTATTCAGGATGCAATAAACAGTAATATTGTTAATGGTAAACTGAAAATTTAGTCTCATTTGAGTAAAAGCTTTCTACATCTTTTGAGATAGCATCAGTTTTGGTATCTGGTGAAAATTGTTGACATCTTTACTGGAGCAGAGCCTAGCTTTAGCCGTTTGAAAGTAAAAGCTCCATAACTGATTTATTTCAAGATTTAATAATTTATTTTATTTTGATAGATAATTTTGGACTCAAATATGGGTAATTTCGAAACATTTATAACATCCCCTCCACTATACTTTTTGCCCAATTTCCCCCAATACACATTTAGTGACAAAATAATTTAAATTTACTGTGAGTGGATACAATTTTGTTTGCATGTTAAGAAAAGAAAGCCAACCTAGCACATGTTCATCTTGCCTTAATCCTGAAAATTTTATAGCTCATTCTCTTTAAACTTGAGTCTTTTTTTTTTTTTTTTTTTTGTCAATTACAACATAATGATTGAAGTAAGAACAACAAAGCCTACCTGACTTCGAGGATCTAGATGCATCTTGGGGTGAATATTTATTCTACCATATAAACTGTAATATATGCTAGTTTTGACAAACTATGTCTTGCTAGTTAAACCAAACCCTTCAAATTTAAGACTTGAAATTTGGCAACTCATTCAATTTACACACAATTGATAGGCCTCTCATCATTCCATACAAATAGTTCTTTCCTCTAGTATCTAAACTAATAGATTCTGAATTCATATATGTAAATAAGCTTATATTTGACAGGAACAAATAATGTGACAATGTTCTTTCTTATCTATACGTTTTTTCCATCCTATAATATGTCTTGGTAGTCATGGTTTTTGTATAATCTGTTACGTTTCAGGTTCATGAAGGAAGAAGATTTCATTCTCGGAGCACCTAAATATGAAATGACACCAGTTGTATGTGCAGTTTCACTATACTTCCAACTCCCCATTTATTTTCTTGTTCTTTTCCTATTCTGTCTCAAAATTTGGAAAATGTGCATACATAAAACATTTTAAATTATAAGTGACCTAGGATTTTAGCCTATGTATGTTGTAAAAGGGCAAGCACCAGTGGAAGCATGATGTAGATGATTTTATATAGAATGAGAATCATTATCGGCCAACCAATATTGATTATAAACCGATGCTTTTATCTTGTGGTGCAAGTGCGTGTACCGTAAAAACTCGATTTTTATGATGGATGATAATCGCAACAACGTCTATGATTCGCATGTATGGTATGTAGTCTCAATCTTCAGCTCATAAATGCTTTTCACAATATATCATTTTTCAAGTATTTTTGCATGCTTTTTGAAGATAACTCATTCCCTTATTAAATTGATTGCAATGATGGGAAATATTTTTGGCAATGGAAAGTGGAGTACTTGTTCTAACTTGTGTTATAACCAAGTTGGAGAGTGATTATGCATTGATGTGCTAACCATATTCATTGTTTAGTCATTCAAATTGAACAAGAAATTTGTGGTCTTCAGAAAAGGTAGACAAATTTTAGACTTCAGTCCTCTACTCTTCCTGTGGTCCTCCCTTCCCTCCATTAATCAATGCATGCTATTAATACATTATGCTTCAGTGAATGGTACATTGTGTTTTACTAGCTTCGTGGAAAGTGAGGAGTACTTATTAATTACTCCTTTAATTTCAAATTATAAAATCAACAAAAGTTAATTTAAAACATTTTTAAACTTAAAAGTAACATCGAGTTATTTAAATTTTAAAGATAATTAATCTTATAATTAGTTGTACTTAATATAAACTACATGAATTAATGTTAATTTTAAATTTTGTCATATTTGAAATTGAATGTTTAAAAGTTAATATTAATTTTATAATTTAGAGAGAAGGCAGTATTTCATTGGATTGGATAATTGAGTTGTTTGTCCCAAAAAGAACAAATCATTGTACTTGTGCATTGGACAGAGGATCCTCTGCAAGGTTGTAAATTTGTTGCCTACCCTAGTGTGGTCTTAACGACTTTAAAATTTTGCAAACCTGGCATGAGGTTATATACGTTACCATGATATAGTGTCAATTTCAGGTTTTATATTATGTTTTGACTTTGTTTTGGTTTTCACATGCTAATTTTTTTTCACATGTGCTATTCTCTTGCTTCTAAAGTATTATGAAATAGGAGCCAAGCCTTGACATTGTAGACTGTTTTACATGTGGATCTTCTGGTTATGCTATTTTTGGTGACCTGAATTTGTTAGAGAAATTGGTTATGAAGACAAATGCTCGATAAATTTTCGTGGTGGAGTAAGTATGCTTGTTCATTTTTTTTGTGATGGCTTTGCTACTGATGCTTCAATATAATTTTGGACAACTGTCTCTTGTAGCATTCAATATTCCAGCACCTGACTGAATATCACGTATTTATCACAGCAAAAGGATACCCTGATATTGTCACAAGGTAGCGTAAAAGTTTAAACAGTTCAGGTGAACAATAAAGTTGGTATTGGTTTGTTTCTAGATCTTGTCCTGAAAGTCTATTATTTATTAATTTCTAATTAAGTTAATAGACATGTTCATGGATTATAAATAATATAATAGAAATCAATACGAATTCATGTGTAAATAAATCTATGATGTCTGTGATTATAGCTAGCATCTTTGGGGCATATACTGTATGGAAATTGGTCGTCTCAAGAAACGTTTTTCCACATTAACTAATAGCCTCAGCTTTTCCATAATTGTTGTCCTTTCTATATAGAAATCTAAACATTGTTATTTAAGATTGTGTGATGGTATTTAAGATTGTGTGATGCTTATGGTTGTTGAATGTGACTGAATTCTGACTTGAGGTCAACATATAATAATAATCTACAAGTCTTGTAATAGAAAATATGTTTACCACTATGCTTACTGAAATTAATTCATGAAATGGCCGATTAAGATTCCAATTTTTTCTTGTAGCAGAGCAATCATATAGTCGCATTATAGGTTATTTTTCTATTTGGATTTGTAGCAAATGATATTGTCATTGCCTATTTGTCTTTTTCTGCTTATGAGCAATACGGTGTACATTAGTACCACGTAGCAACTCTATTGACTTTGTGTATTGATTTTGGCATTAAGTGCCTCTGGTGACCTATTTGCTTCATTTTCCTGACTTGCTATTATTTTTAAATATGTGCAGGAAGACTGCTTCTACGACCTGCCTTACAATACTGGGTATCAAATTTTCATGCTACGTTTACGGAAGACAAGGGATGAAATTATGAAGTGTATTCTCTTTATATATGTAGATATATACTTTGATTGAAGAACTGTGTTAGCTTTAGATGGTTAATTGTAAAGATAATGAATGATTATGTAGTGGATGATTTTATTAAGTTAATAATATTTTAGTTTTTTGTATTTTTGCCATTATTTGCTATGGGGACATTAAGTCAGCCAGGTACACAAAAAGAATGTCAAATTTTGATTTGGCAATAATATAATTCGTTACCAAAGCATTGAACAAGTTTTAATATAGCAACAATTTTTTATACATTTAGTAACAAATTTTCGTTGCTAATGGCATTAAAAATATAATATTTGGCAACGAAAAATTAACTTAATAACAACGGAGAGGATATTCTTGCTAATACTAAAATAAAAGACAACATTTTTTATCGTTGCAAATCATATCAACTTTCGTTGCACATATAAAGAAAGCAAACATATAATACTGATTTAATAATCGGCGACTTTCGTTGCTATTGAAAATAACCAACAACAAACATTTTCGATTCTTTGATTCAAAGATAATGTCGTTGCCAAATAATAAAATCAGCAACGAAAATTGTTGTTAAAAAGTTTACATTTCGCAACGAAAGCAAGCTTAGGAAACAATTTTCATAATTTACTGCAACAAAAAATGTCGTTGCAAAATGGTGTCAATTGCAACGAAAATGCATGGTCGTTGCAAAAAAAAAAAAGAGTTCATTTCGTTGCCAATTAGCAGGCTTTTGCAATGAAATGGGGTTTTTAGGAACAAAATTTTAATTATTCTGCAACAATACATTTTGTTGCTAAATGATCGATGTCTCTGTACGGAAGCCAAATTTCGTCGCAAAATGCATTACTTTTGGCAACGAAAAAATATATTTGTTGCGGAACAATTAGCAACGCTCATTGCGCAACGAAAGACGAAATGACAGTAAAGTTATTGCCAAAACCCTTTTGCAACGAAATTTGGCACCTTTAGCAACGAAAATCGGTTGTTGCTGAAGCACCATTTTTTTGTAGTGCTAGTGATCTGTCGGAGTTACTGCCAACAGTTTGCGTTTATCAGAGTTTCCTGACCCTCATTGAAATGTTCTTCAACGGATCAAATCCCTGCTGGAGGTGACGTCAAGGCTGCTTAACGTTCGTTGACGTGTTCATCAATGGCTGAAATGTATGAACTTTCCGCTAGGGAGAAGTGTTTTGGAGTGACAACCCCAACACGACGACATCGGACCTATGTAAGGTATTGCCGAGTGTACTTTGCAATAGAAGTGATCATTGTTGTTGTGATACTCGTGCTTGGGTGAATACCAATGAGTGACCTGTAGACCTGTAATTTGGTCTCTGAAAACCAGGATTTCAGGCTTGTCCGCTTAATCGCGTAGCATCTTTTTTCCTAATTTGACTGTTTCAACTTGTGAAAACTAGGGGAGCCGCAGGTACACCTGCAGCCAACCATGGGTGGCCTTAAGTGGCCTGTTGCTTTCACAAGTCATTTTCATACTGCGCCACACAAGAAATTCGAGAGCTCTTCTTCAGATCTGCTGAGTTCGGGCAGCTTTCTGCAAATTCTATCACCGTACAAGTGTTTCACACTATCCTGGTAACGTATGCATGTCTTCTTTTCCAGTTTTCGTCTGTTGGAAAATGAATTATTATATGAAATGCGTCTAAACACATAGTAGTGAATATGCATGCTCATATGACTTGATAAAAAATATTCAATATAGTAAATGTTAGTATTTAACCATGCTGAACATAATGATGTGAAAAAATTTGACTTTTGAAATAGTCAAATTGGTACCTTTTTTCTACTATTTCTTATGTGACAAACAAGATTTTTGTAGCTTTATTTGAATATTTATTGAATTAAATAAATATTTTTTGATGATTTAATTATTATATTAAATAATTAATAGATGAAGGTGTGATAGATTAATTTAATTATATGTGTTATATTTATTAAATTAATGTGGAGAATTTTATTATTCAAAGTATGTAATTATGTGAGTTTATTGAATTAAAAGAAATATTTAATAAGCCTAATATTATTTTATTTAAATTAATAATTAATGAGAAAATTAATAATTTGACATAATTAATAAATGAGAAAATTAATTATGTGACTATGTGAATTAATGAGAAATTATCATATTTTATTTAAATTAAAGTAAATAAGATATTTGATTTATTGTGTAAATGAGTGTGACATTATTAAACTATAGTATAAAGGATTAATGAAATTAACTGGGAATGAGTTTATTAGGATTAGCCAAACAGAGCCATATTGGGAGTTGAGAGCAGTTAACCCATTATTAAGTAACTGACCACCATCACGCCAGTTCCTATACGCATCAGACTTACTATTATTTCACGTATGTTATATTTTAAAAACAAAAAAAACTTGAGAACTCAGAGAGAATTCAGAGGAATTTTGTGATAAACTCTGTGACTGAAGAAGTATTTGAAAAAGGGTTTTCATCTCTACTCATCTACACTTTGGGTAATCTCTTCAACCCAATTCCTATTTTATGTTATTAAAGTTTTCATGAAAATGGCTTTCAAGTTAACTGTTAAAATCTCTGTATTTGGAAAGGGTAATGATTATGTGAATATATGTGTTAATATAACATCATAGCATGTTTTACTATATATTGTATGGTTCCATAACATCAGTTTCATAAAAATATGTCATAGATAGATTATTCAAAATTATAGAGTATAGAAATATGGCCATATGGCCCTTACACGCAAATTTAATATGTTAATCATATGCTGTCTCATAAATTTACACTTGGATATGATTATGTATGTTAAAACGAAGAAATCAAACTTCGAATAGACAGATTTGTTGTTATAGCGAACCCGTAGTGTTAATTTTTATGTTTTGTTTTCAAAACTTTCAAGAACATCAAGAACAGTGAAATTATGTGTTTTGATTCAAGTAATTATATGAATTAAGTTGTTAAAATCATGTTAGAAAGGTTGGGTAATGATCATATATGAATTATAGTATCTGAGTATGTTTAAATTAATGTATGGACAAGAAAATTGAAAGTTATGGCTATGTTCTGTGTTCTTCAAGAAAACATATGAACTTTGTGAAAGCGAAGTGCAGGTAACCCTGCTTTGCAAGCGTTACTAAACTAAATTATCCACTTACGAATGCATACAAAAAATAAAATAATAATAATAATAAATAAAATAAAATAAGAAAATAAATAATAATAATTAATTAAAATATTTATCAAATAAAATAAATATTTTAATTGAGATATTTATGAAATAAAATAAATATTCGATGAAAATTATTAATTAAAATATTTATCAAATAAAATGAATATTTTAATTGAGATATTTATGGAATAAAATAAATATTCGATGAAAATTATTATTAAAATATTTATAAAATAAAGTAAATATTTTAATTGAGATATTTATGGAATAAAATAAATATTCGATGAAAATTATTAATTAAAATATTTATCAAATAAAATGAATATTTTAATTGAGATATTTATGGAATAAAATAAATATTCGATGAAAATTATTATTAAAATATTTATAAAATAAAATAAATATTTTAATTGAGATATTTATGGAATAAAATAAATATTCGATGGAAATTATTATGAAATGATTTATTCGAGTGTAATAATAGTAAGGGAATAAAAATATTCTAATTTAATTAAGTAATTAAATTAGAAGGGTAATGAATTGTTAAATAAAGTGGAGTTTATATTAAATAATTAAGTGAAAATATAACTAATGAATGTCGTGAATACATATGGTATGTGTGTAGGATTTGTGGTGAACGGAAGTAGTAATCGTTTAGCCTACGCACGAGGCAAGTTCTTAAACCTTGTTTCTTTATATAAAGCATGCAAGTTCCTTATTCTATCTTGTTTATTATTGTTTAGATTTCATATTAGATGTTATCATTCTTTAAAAGCATGATTCCTGTTATACAATACTTATTCGATTGTATATATCTTGAACTTTATTATTCAAATTGAATATCAATTATTGTTGAACCTTGTAAGACTAGCGAACCCTTATTGATTCGACTAGTCCATAGTTGATGAACGTTCTAAATTTCAGAACCATTATTGAGCTTATCCAAACCTAACTTTCTTTGGTGCGGACTCTAATGTCAAACTGAGATGAACAACCCTATTATAGGGGATTAATTATGCTTTAGCGTTAAGATATTGTGCACAATATGGTACTAAGGGTTGATCCCCCCAAGTACGAGAAGAAGAGTCCATAGTCTTATGACTGTTAAAAGTTTCAAGTATAAACATTTAAAAACCTAGGACGTAGTTCAAGGTCTTATGACCCTCAGAAGTTCTTTTGATTCTTGTTATTCATTCTTGATTCAAAAGCCAAGTTTTCTTATTTCAGAAGTCATTGATTCATTCGCATGTTATTATTTTATTGTTATATTATTATACTTGTGGGCAATCGTGCTTACTCTTGCGTAATAATAACATTGCAGTTAAAAACGAAAGGTCCGACGAGCCTTCAACTAGTAAAGGCAAGGGCAAAGTTAACAAGTTATGAAGACTTGTTGTTTATTTGTTATGTTATGTTTCAGACTTATGTTTAAGTTGTGTAATACTTAATATTTGTTTATGTTTTCGCATTTGAGATTTAAGGTTAGTATGACCTGGGATTGATGTATTTATTTTCAGATGTTGTAACTCCATAAGGAGAGGATTTATTTCTATCTATTTATGTTTTTTCATTTATTATGGGTAGATAGATACATGATGTTTGGACAATGAACACCAAATCCCGTGGGAATTGAAGTACCCGGATTTGGGGGTGTCACAGGTTGGTATCAAAGCTGTAGGTTATGAACCTTAGGTGGGGGGGAACAACCTTAGGTAGTAGCCTTATAGTAAGAAAATAGTGATGGAAAACTCTTATCGAGTTCTAAGAAATGAATTTCTTAATTCATTGAAGATAATAAAAGACTTTATGTTCTTATGTGTTAAATTATGTGCTCGCTAGTACGACTTAGTAACTAAAACTTGAAACTGTGTTGTTAGGATGTCGGATGTTGGAGGAGCTAGTCGATCTGGGGAGGAGGAACCCCAAGTACCTACGGAGGAGAAGCCCCGAGACATTCATGTCGTCAGGGAGCAGTTGGGACAGAAAGAGCCATCTCCGTTGATCACTGTTGTTGGTCAGGAGCATGAGCCTGAGACTGATCCAGAGGAGGATCCTGAGGAGGAAGAGGAAGAAGAGGAGTTCCCATAGAACTCCATCGATGCTGAGATGTATGACGAGTTATATGTCTGTAACGTAGAGTTACGTGACACTGTCCAGGATCTGACTGAGCGGGCGATTATTCAGCATATTACCATCGAGCAGAAAGATAGGGAGGTTGTGACTCTTCACACACGTCTAGGAAATGTGGAGTGGGATTTGGTTCACAAGAAGGGTCAAACCGAGGAGAAGTCCGAAGAAATAGAGAAGTTAAAGAATGAACTGAAAGAGAGCTCAGAAAGGCTGACCATAACAGAGGAGGCTTGGGTAAGAGAATCACGTCGTGCTTATCTTGCAGAAGAGGATTGTTGTGCGAAGAAGGCTAAGCTTAGGGAGACGTACTCTACACTTCAAAATGCAATGGATGAGGCTCAGGATCGAGTTATGAGATACCCAATCCAGTTCAAAGGACTACCATCGTATATGCTAGATCGCCAGATGATGTCCCGCATCATGGAAGAGGAACGTAGTAAGGTTATTCAAATACTTATGAAAAATGATAGGATTTGTTTAATTATGTGAAAAACTTATCTGGTATTTAAATGTAAATTCTGATGTGTTTTAAACAGAGGAATATTTTGATGTTTTAAATCCTGTAGATTCTTAATCTCGGGATAGATGATGTAAATAGCAGTGATGCTATCGTATGATGTTAAAACTTTTGATTTGAATAAAATATCAGAGTTTATTGAGATAATGTGTTAAGTGATTATGTTCAAAATGTTTTAGTTAAGCCCTAAATATTTAAAGGATTGAATAAAGACCTAATAAGCGTATATTCTTATCAGAAATATGCTGCCGAGAAGACGACCAAATTGTCGACCAGCCCATGAAGGGTTAACGAATAACAACAACAACAATGCCAATGTTAACCCCGTTCAGCAATTGGTGAACTTACTGGCTGGAGCAATTAACAAACAACCCCAAGCTCCACTAAATACAACGTTCAAGGATTTCAAGGCGGTGGGACCGCCAGAGTTTAAAGGCTCCATAAACCCGATAGAGGTGATGAGTGGGATTTATACCCACGAATCGGATACTTTATGACTTAAATAGTTGTTTATTCTAGTAGATTTTATATGGTTTTATATGATTATAGTGTTATTGTGCTTAATCGATGAATTACAGAGTGTTGCAGGTGTTTTCTAGCAATCAGGGACAAAACGGTCATATTTCTCATGATCACGTCGCGGCGCCAATGCCAAGCATATTGGCCGCACCGCAGCGCCACCTCTCTGGTGAAGCCTGACATCACCATGGCGCCGCAACGCCAATGTCCCTATATGAACTTCATGTGGCTGCGGCGAGCTCTCGTTCCTTCTTGTACGTGCCGTAATGCAGCCCCTTTAAATCTAATGGTCAGCCGGCCAGCCACGACCTTCGGTGTCCAGGCAGACTTGACTCGATTTTGACCTAGCAAAAGGGAGAGAGGCGTATATAACATAGGCTGAGGCTCTGCAAGCCAGATGAGACACCATATATCATATAGATTAGGATAGTTTAGTTTCTCTCTAGTATTTTCTCTTTCTTTCCCTTAGATTATCTTTGTAAATATAGATTAAGGAGAAGTTTGTATTTCTTTGGAGCAACAAGAGCAATGAGTGACACGGATTGGAAAGCTTGAAAGGAGCAGATTGCTTGGTGACTGAAGGGCTTTGATAGAGTTTCTTCTTATCCATTTATTTCCTCTATTATTGTAATCCATAAATGTTGTCTTTATTGCTACTTATATTTGGTTTAATAGCTATGAACTGCGTATTTGCTCTAAGATTATAATGGATCCCTTTATTATTTAAATTGATCGTCTTATCTCTTTGGTTGACACCATATGATTTTGTTAAATATATTTGTGCTTTATGATTCTCGTTAAGATATTAGTGACGATTTTGGTAATCTGCATGATATCGACAGAAGGAATGTAGATTTACACCTAAATATATTGGCATGTGATTGTGGGTTTTGACTGCATAAGTTGTGCATAGAATAGACATATCTATGTGCGCCACGTGCGACCTATTGAGAACTTATGTTTAAATCCTTGTTATGATTAATTCGCATAGACATGTGTAGGATTGTATCTAACTTGGGCGGTCTTTTCTGTTCTATTCCCTGTTGGGTGGATCTGGAGAGGATATGTTTGTGCATACCTCAACAGAGGTGCATAGGCATCTGTGTGTTCTTGGTCGACAGATTGTCGTGACCATTAAGACCAAAGAGAGAAGGATAGCTAGTTTGATGAAACATAACACGCTAGCTGTTCGACAGAATGTTTGTGTGGGGTGAAGTTATGACCTTAGCTTTAATTCCTTAGATTACCATTCGTTATCCATTTACTTGCTTAGTTAATTAGTTTTAACTAGATTAATCACACTTACATTTACTGTTGTTCGAATAAGAATTTAGCAATACATAATCGGTACTTGGTAAATATTAGTCATAGTTCCTCGTGGGTACGACACACTCCTTATCACTGTATTACTTGTTAGACCGCGTATACTTACGCGTGTTTAGTGATCGGTTTTTCGACCAACAAGAGGCTCAAACTTGGGTTATAGATATGGAAAAAGTTTTTGACGTCGCCAGAGTCAGAGAGGACCAGAAAATTGCCTATGCGATGTTCATGCTGAAATCCGAAGCCAGTTATTGCTGGCAAGCAAATAAGGTCCGGGGAGGTGAAGGTGTGATTACCTGGGAGAGGTTCAAGGAGATGTTTTTCGAGATGTATTTTCTGACCAGCTTGCAAAACCAAATGGAGGTCCAGTTACTGGAGTTGAAACATGGAAATATGTCCGTACCAGATTATGAAGAAAAATTCAATGAGTTGGCTAGGTTCGCCCCGTATCAAGTACACATGGATGAGAGAAAAAATAAGAAGGTTTGAACAAAGACTGAAGCCGTGGTTATATAGCAAAGTATCAATGTTTTAGCTAAGCACTTTTGCTAGAGTACTGGAAAAAGGCCATCTTCACTGAAGGTGGGAGCGATGCGGTGACCAAGTACAATCAGGATCAGAAGAAGAAGAAGAGTGAAAATGAGGGAAATAACAAATCCAGTGGCAGCAACACGGGAGGAAGTATCAATCAGAAAAGGAGGTGGACTAACAACTCGTTAACTGGAAATCAGCAAGAAGGTCAGAAGAAGAGAATCGAAGCATGCCTGACTTGCGGGAAAGCTCACCTGGGGGTTTGTATGAAGGGAATGTGGGTGTGCTACAATTGTGGTCAGGAGGGCCACATAACACCTAATTGTCCTAACCCAAAGAAGGGCACCTGCTTCACTTGCTGCTCAAAGGACCATCTGGCAAGGGACTGTCCCAAGAAGGGATCTGGAGGGGCAGGAGCAAGAGGGAGCAGGGGAAATAGCAGTGGAAGTTCTTTAACTATCACGGGACCAACCGACCGACCGCCGTGACATTTAACATGACAGTGCAGGATGCTGTGCAGTCTCGTGATATGGTGTCAGGTATCATTCCGATAAATAAAGTTAATGCTTATGTATTATTTGATTCGGGTCCTACTTGTTCATTTATATCCGATGACTTTGCTAAGAACTTAGAATTGCCTAAGGATGAGTTAGAACACCCCATGAACATAGAAATTACGAATAGAGAAATAATCCCTGTTAAGTACGTACATAAGAACTGTAGAGTGGATATTAAGGGTAATATCATGAAAGTAGATCTTATCCCTATTCGACTTGGAGAATTTGATGTTATTTTGGGTATGGACTGGTTATTCAATCACGGAGCCGTAATTGATTGCCAGAAGAAGCGTATTAACCTCATGACTCCGTCAAAGGTTGTGTTTTATGGTAGCAAGTCACCTAGGCAAGTGAGTTGTCTGACGATGATGCAGGCCAGGAAGTTGTTAAGACAAGGTTGTGTAGGATATCTAGCTTACATAGTCGACAGTCGTAAAGAGAATCCGAAAGTAGAGGAGATACCAGTAGTGAGGGACTTCGCAGCGTATTTCCGCATAATTTTC
Organism: Panax quinquefolius; assembly: GCA_020205615.1. NCBI lineage: Eukaryota > Viridiplantae > Streptophyta > Magnoliopsida > Apiales > Araliaceae > Panax > Panax quinquefolius. Next base: position 32,602,469 of record CM035171.1, on the reverse strand, counting down.
CGGTGACTTACGCGGATAGAGAGGTTGAATTTGTGATTGATTTGGCACCGTGAACGGCTCCAATATCGAAGGCACCGCATCTTAATGGCACCCAGAGAAATGAAAGAATTGATGGTACAACTATAAGAATTACTAGACAAGAAGTACATTGAACCGAGTGTATCACTGTGGGGAGCGCCTGTGTTATTTGTGAAGAAGAAGGACGGGACGATGCGACTCTGCATTGACTATAGAGAACTGAATAAGGTCACGATTAAGAATAGATATCCATTACCGAGGATCGACGACCTATTTGATCAATTGAAGGGAGCGAGATACTTTTCCAAGATAGACTTGAGGAGTGGTTATCATCAACTGAAGGTGAGGCCAGAAGATATACCGAAGACAGCGTTCAGAACACGATATGGTCACTACGAATTTTTGGTAATGTCATTTGGTCTAACGAATGCTCCTGCGGCATTTATGGGCCCAATGAATGGAGTGTTCAAGCCGTTTTTGGACAAATTTGTAGTGGTATTTATAGATGACATTTTGGTATATTCGAAAACCAAGGAAGAACATGAAGAGCATTTGAAGGTAACGTTAGAGGCGTTAAGAAGGGAGAAGTTGTATGCCAAGTTTTCAAAATGCGAATTTTGGATTGAGCAGGTACAATTTCTTGGACATGTGATTGATAAAGACAGAATTTCGGTAGATCCATCCAAAGTCGAAGCCGTGATAAACTGGGATCAGCCGAGAATGCCGTCAGAAGTACAAAGTTTTCTGGGATTGGCAGGGTATTACAGAAGATTCATTCAAGACTTTTCCAAGATCGCAACTCCGTTAACGAATTTGACTCAAAAAGCTGTGAAATTTGTTTGGACGGAAAAGTGTGAGGAAAGCTTTCGGGAACTAAAGAAGAGGTTGAGTACAACACTTGTGTTATCTCTTCCGGATGATACATGAAATTTTGTTGTTTATAGTGATGCGTCGCATAAAGGACTTGGATGTGTGCTTATGCAAAATGGCAGAGTCATTGCGTATGCATCACGACAGTTGAAGAATTATGAGAAGGGGTATCCGACCCATGACTTGGAGTTAGCTGCAGTGGTTTTTGCTTTTCTGGAGGAACTATCTCTACGGGGAGAAGTGTGAAATATATACAGATCACAAGAGTCTGAAATATATTTTTACACAGAAGGATTTGAATATGCGCCAAAGAAGGTGGCTGGAGTTAATTAAGGACTATGATTGTGCAATTCTATACCATCTGGGTAAGGCAAATGTGGTTATTGACGCTTTAAGTAGAAAGGGTGGGGAGAAATTGATGATGTTGACTGCTCAGAAGGAGCTAATTTTTGCCATGGAGAAGTTAGAACTGGAAGTGAAGTATCCTATGGAAATTGAAGAGAAGTTGTTCCAGATGTAATCTGGTACAACCCTACTGGATAAAGTTAAGGAGGCTCAACTTCAGGATGAAGAATTTAAAAAGGTGAAAAAGAAGATATCCGAAGGAACTGAACCGAGATTTAAGGTGGACAAGGAAGGAATACTGAGATTTGAAAGCAGAATTTGGGTACTGCCAGTACTAGAGATTAAGGAAGATATATTGAGCGAGGCTTATAGCTCACGATATTCAATTCACCCTGGTAGCACCAAAATGTATCAAAATCTTCGACAACATTTCTGGTGGCCAAATTTGAAACGAGATATTGCAGAGTGTGTTGCCAAGTGTCTGACATGTCAGAAAGTGAAAGCAGAACATCAGAGGCCGAGTGGGTTGCTACAACCGTTAGAAATCCCAGAATGGAAATGGGAACATATTACGATGGATTTCGTGGTTGGCCTTCCGACAACTCAGAAAGGCTATGACGCAGTATGGGTTATCATTGACCGACTGAAAAAATCCGCACATTTCCTTCCAATCAGAATCAAATTTACCTTAGACCAGTTGGCAAAATTATATGTAAAAGAGATTGTTTTGAGACACGGAGTTCCGGTGTCAATTGTTTCCGATAGGGATCCACCCTTTACATCGAACTTCTGGAAACGTCTACAGGAATACATGGGTACGTAGTTGTGAATGAGTACGTCATATCACCCTCAGACAGATGGGCAGAGTGAAAGAACGATTCAGACATTAGAAAATATGTTAAGAGATTGTATAATGGACTTTAAAGGAAATTGCGATGATCACCTACCGCTTGTAGAGTTCGGCTATAACAACAGTTACCACGCTAGTATTGGCATGCCGCCTTACGAAGCGTTATACGGCAGAAAGTGTAGAACTCTGCTATACTGGGATGAAGTTGGCGAGAGACAATTATTAGGTCCCGAACTAGTACAGCAGACATCAGAGATAGTTAAAGTGATCCGAACAAGACTGGTTGTGACACCCTCAAATCCAGGTACTTTATTTCCGTCGAATTTGGTACTCACTATCAAAATAATTATATCTAACTACCCATAATAAATGATAAAACATTAAATAACTTAAAAAATAATATTTCCCATTAAAGGGTTACATCATCTCATAAATAATCCCAGGTAATCTAACCTTAAATTATTACATCAGTTTGCGGAATACATTATAAAATAAAACAAGTCTTATAACTTCATGCATTTAAATAAACTTTAACTAATTCTTCAACACTTGGACATCTTACCCTTTCCCTTGCTAGTAGATGACTCATCACCTCTTTCGACTTTAGCTGCATTGTTTAATTGTAAGAGTGAACAAACAATTGCTCACTAACATAAAGAATAGTAATAATAATCATACGAGAATGAACAACGAATGATGTACAATAATGAACTTGTTCTACGAATAGAAACAGAAACAAGTTCGAACTTTTAATATCTGAGGGTCATAAGACCACGAACTATCTCTAGTATTTAGGTATTATTACCTTAACCTTAACAATCATTAGACTATACAGACTCTTCTTAATGTAGTTAGGGAGATCAGCCCTTTGTACCATGTATTGTGCATAAACATCTAAATGTTACACGTACAAAATCCCCTATGTTAGGGTTATTCGTCTCAGTTTAAATTTAGAATTTCCGCACTAAAGAAAGTTTAGTTTGGAACTAGCTTATCAGTGTTTCTAGAATTTTAGAACACTTATTCAATTTCCATCAATAAAGGTTTAATACAAGAATGTATAACCGAACAAGGCTATCAAAGTCAAAGATCGGATATTAACAATATATAACTGAATAAACGTGATACACATGGAAAGTACTATGTTCAAAAGAGTTAGAACAATCTCATTTGAATCGACGTATTAGAACAATATATGCTTTGTATAATAATTAGAAAAGTGAAACTTGCTCGATGTAACGAATTAGGTTACAAGAGCTTAATCAATGGTATATAAGAATAGAATTAATAATCTTGCTCAACCAAAGTTTGGGAACTTGCATTCATAAATAAAAGAATGAAGTTTAGAAAGCTTGCTCAATGTAAATAGATAAGGTTTAGAAACTTGCACAATTATGAAAGTAGAGTTAGAGAACTTGCACAATTATGAAAGTAGAGTTAGAGAACTTACCGTGTTTGTAAGCTACACAAATGTAATATAATCTTCAATTACCCTACATACATCATTAAAAATCGCAACAACAATTAGTTGTATGAACATTGGCTTTAGGGGTTTAAACCATCATTTAGGTCATAACCCTAAAATAGCACCTAACCATTTAGGTTAACATATTTAACGAATCTGAAATCGCACTACGAGCCAGCACAACTTAATTGTTCATCTCTACTTTTGAAAACATCACTTTTAGTTTCATTATATAACTCAATTAACAATCACTTAAAAATCTTTTACACTTTGTATTACCACGCATGACAATCTGTTATTGTAGTTCACTTTATGTTTTAATATCTTTAACATGCATGCTAAACTAACCCAAGTCCGTTACGTATGACCTGTAATTAAGCAGACTTCACTGTCTGTGACTAGCTACTTGCTTTGGACGCCGCCAAGAATACACCGGGTTATCAAGACGATGGCGTAACATGCTTGCCATGCGATGCCTTAGTTCCAGTTTTTGCAGAATCTCAAAATCAGACTCTACTTTGGCCAAAAATCCGAATTCTACAGAAAATCTCCCAACTTCAACATCTAAAATTTTGTCATATTATAGTTACACATGCTAAACACCATTCTATATACAAAAACATTATATAAACATCATTTTGAAGAATCAAAACTATATTTTTTTCCAAATTTCTTCATTTTTATACTTTTAACGAATTCGATCACCACGAATTCGTTTCTTAATCATTTGACACGATTCGAACTATGTCGCTATCGTTTCTTAACATATTATCACAATTTAACTTCAATTCACAGATTACAACTCATATAAGGCATGAAATTTGGTACTTTCTAAGGCCATTTTCAAATATAAACACTGTTATTTATTTAATTTTCTTTCCACAAACCAAATTCATGAATTTGATCATTAAAGATTACTTATGTATGATAATTATCAGATTATATATCCATATAATCTACAATCCAAACCCTAATCCAACAAAATTCCAAGTCGCAGAGAATAGATATTACGAAACTAAGAATTAGAAATAGGATTAGATTATACCTTTAATCCTTGATTTAGCAAAGATGATATTTCCAAAGCTTGTTCCCTTGATTCCCAATTCACAGAGAACTCTCAATTTCCTCTCTAGCTCCCTCAATTTCTTTCTAACACTCTGTGTTTTCTTCCTCCCTAAACTCTCTGTTCTTTAGCCTTAGGAAAATAATACCCATAATATACACTGACTCCCTTTTCCCCACGTACGTCAGGTTAAAAAACAAAAAGGCTCACATCAGTTAAAATAACCAAAAGCTATAAGGCTATGTTTGGTTACACACTAATTCCCATACTAGATTATTTAAATAATATTTATATTATATAGTTACTACTTGTCACACTTTAATTTGATTAGTAATTTTTTAAATAACTTATAATAATAATAAAATTCTTATTATCATTATACCTTATAATTAATAAATAATTATATATCTAATTTAATTAATAAATTAGAAACATCACTTTATTTAATATATTTATTTAATATTAAACAATTCACTTAATTTAATTATCTTCTTAAATATTACGCAATTGATTTAATTTAATTATTTTCCTTAAATTAAATCCTTCGGATAAAATTATCAACACTCAATTTAATTATCATTAATTAATTTAGTTACTAAATTAATTCACCACAATTCATCAATTAATTATTTTCCTCAATAAATAATTTACTTAAAATATTTATTTAATTTCATAAATATTTAAATTAAATTACAAATTTCTCAATTGTTACACCGGTAGTAGCTCAAGATAGGCAGAAGAAATACGTCGATACACACCGTAAAAATATTGAGTTTGAACAGGGTAGTTATGTGTTTTTGAAAGTCTCTCCCTGAAAGGGAAATATCAGGTTCGAAATGAAAGGGAAATTAAGCCCAAGATTCATTGGACCCTTCAAAGTACTGCGAAGAATCGGAGAAGTTGCGTATGAGGTAGCCTTACCTCCAGCACTCGAGAATGTCCACAACGTTTTCCATGTTTCGGTTTTACGACCCTACAAACCCGATTCCAAGCACGTGATTGAATATGAACCCCTTCATTTTGAGAAAGACTTATCTTATGAAGAAATTCCTGTTCAGATTGTCTACAGAAAAGAACAAGTTCTCACAAATAAAGTAATACCTTCCGTTAAGATAATTTGGAGGAACCACAACGCTGAAGAAGCAACGTGGGAACTCGAAGAGCATATGATAAAGAATTACCCTCATTTATTTAATTAATTTATGTGTAAGCGATTCTGGGGACAGAATCTTTGTAAGGGGAGTGGGGGGTGGGGGGTGGGGAGAATGTAACGGGACGAATTGAATGAGTCGTGATTCTAAGGACATAATCCTTTTAAGAGAGGAAAGATGTGACAAATAAGATCTTTGTAGCTTTATTTGATTATTTATTGAATTAAATAAATATTTTTTTAATGATTTAATTATTAGATTAAATAATTAATTGATGAAGTTGTGATAAATTAATTTTATTATATGTGTTATATTTATTAAATTAATGTGGAGAATTTTATTATTCAAAGTATGTAATTATGTGAGTTTATAGAATTAAAAGAAATATTTAATAAGCTTAATAAAAAAAACAACTCGAGAACTCGGAGAGAATTGAGGAGGAATTTTATGAGAAAATAAAATCAACTTTTATAAATAAAATCAAATTTTTATTATTATTGTGAATAATAAGGTGTTAATTTGATATAATGCTTTGGTTATGGGTGAAATGTGCAAATTTTGCAAAATAAGCAAGTGGTTATAAAATATTCATTGTTTTGGGGAATATTCGTTTGGTCGTGGAATATTCTTTACTGTGGGGAATATTAAATGCGACTATGCGCATCCATTTGTGGGCCCATAATAAAAAAATGGTCGAATGAAGAAAGCGACAAGTTTGAGTTTTTATAAATAACTTGGTGTAATGGTTATCGATTAACCTTTTTTGGAATACCCGGTGGTTAAAATATAGTGTCTGGGTGGTTGCGATAGAATACGGTATTGTATAGTATTTTTGAATTATTGATTCTTACGTGAAGGCACTACTCAATAATTATTACGATAATTCTTTATTCAATATTTTATTTTATTGATTCAATAATTGCTACGTTGATATTTTATATTATTGTTGTTTGATAATTATCAACGCATTAATATCTCCATTATCGGATCAATAATTCATATTATTTGAATAATATTGTTAGATAGCATTATTGGCAATGTCTAAGGAAGTTACATGCAGGAAAAGGGTTTGGTCACCTAATTGCGTGCATGATAAGAGAAAACTTTATCGGAAAGCCCCCCTTTCTCACAGGAGCGACACTTGGTTGTCATAATTGTGATTCTGTAATATTATTTGTGAATAATTAATTATTAATTTATAGGATGAGGAAATATTTATTTTATGTGGATATAAATGATGGATATATTTTATGTGGACATAAATTAAGAAATTAATGCTGAGGTGTTTTATCATTATTTTGTCGGAATGGAGGTTTTGAAAATCGTTCGTATGTGGATTTCGGTCATTTTTCGTTTGGAATTTGGAAAAACTTTATTCTACAAAGTTGTAGAGAATTTAATTTACTATGGAATGGCTATAAAATTTGTATTTTTCTGATAAAATGGCTATTCATTATGAATTATTGAAATTTCAGAAATAAATATTTTTATTAAAAATATGGTGGGCCCTACTTTTGGTTGGTGAGAAATGAAATGTGATAGAATTTATTTTCAAAAGTGGTGGCCGTGAATAGTAGTAGATAAAGTCATCAGCTAGCAGGTTAGTCTGCTATGACGTTCTAAGTATTTTCCTATAAATAGGGTGCTTAGTTAGAATTGAAAATCACACCAGAAACAAGTTTTCTCTCTTTCTATCTTTATATTATCGAGCGTATTTTGTGAGTATTTAGATACTTTGTGAGTTTCTAGTCATCAGTGCAAGTTTTCTTCAGCCTTATACCTGATATTTCAACCAGAAGTACTGTTCTTTTGAGTTAAGGGATGTTATTTTCTTCAAAATGATGTTATTCTTTCAATATCATTACACCGAAAATATTGGTATGAATTTTATTGTGGAATTTCTACCTTTTTGTGTCGGGGTTACTATTCACGTATACGTCACTATTCATGAATACGGCACTATTCACATAAAAAATGAAATTTTCTTTTCTTTGTTCAAGTTGTCTATTATGGTTACTATCTTTGATTGTATCCATGTTTTGATCTTTATTCTTGAATTCTGCTCCACAATTGATTATTATAGGGTATTTTTGAACTTGGATAAACTAAAGTACGAATCCCTAATCTTTGATCTTTTATCTCCTTTAGATTCATTTTCTTTAAGATATTTTTTCATCATCCTCGGTCCTAAATGATGATATTCTTGAATATCTTTGGCACTGTAGTGCAAAGATGAATGATTACCTAATGAATATCTTTGGCGTAGTAGTGCAAAGATGAGCAGTGTTGAGATGAACATGACCAATTGGTGATACAAATGAATATCTTTGGCCTGTAGTGCAAAGATGAATAATTTGATTCAAGATGTATATTGATTGATGTTACAGGGTTAAAATATTGATGATGGACTTTTAAATCATAGAAGATAGTAGAATTCTTTCTCTTTTTGACTCTTCTAATGGATTATTGTTTTCGCTGCAGTTGTTGATCTAAAACTTGTTGTCTATTATATATTATCAGATTTTTCCATGTTGAAGATTAATGATAAATTGTTGTATATTATCTTAGTCATAATATTATTTATTGGGCTAGTTGAGCTCACCATTTTCCTTTTTGTTCCATTTTTTTCTCGGGAGGTGAGAACATAGCAGAAACTAGTCGGGGTTTGGAGTGATGGTTTAGGATAATTATTTTAGTAGTCCTCACTATTTTGTAAAATAGTGTATTAATAATTGTAATGAGGACTCCTTTTGAGTTTGTATACTGTCTATTAGACAATATTTGTATTCAAACTCATAGTATATGTGTTGTCCTATTGTGCACGAAAATTGTATTACTGAAGTTGTATTTGTTTTTGTACCATGTATTTGGTGACTCAGAATGGGTGATGTATACCTATTTTGGGGGCGTCACAGTTGGTATCAGAGCTTAGGGATATGGTCTCTGGCAGAGAACGGGGAATAGAACTAGGAGGGGAAAGACGAGTAATCCTTCGCTAGTGTTTCATACCTAAGCTTATTTGGTTGGTCAGTCGGAGCATATGGTTAATATGTGATATGTTAATTTGTTAATTAACCCTTGTTTTGTGGCAGTATTTGAGAATGGCAGCCGGAAATATTAACAATGGAGTGAATGAGACCATGGAGACACCTTTAATCACCACCTAGGGGAACGTGCAACATGAAGCCAATATTCCTCCTGTAAACAACACTACCGAACAAATGATGAATGATGGGATGTTTAGAAGCTTTTTGCAGTTCATGGAAAATCAGACGAGGGAGACTCATGTACAAAATATGGGTAGAAATGATAGCAATGCGCGGCTTGTCCCAGCCAAGCAGTTCAAAGAGTTGGGACCACCAGAATTTGCGGGATAGTCAAATCCGATCAAGGCGGAGATGTGGGTTAAACAAATTACCAAGATATTTGATGTCTTGGGATGCACAGAAGAACATAAGGTTCCATTCGCCACCTTTATGTTTCAGTGGTGAAGGCGGATTCTTTGGTGGAATCTAGTGTGAAGCGTACCTGACTGCTGCCGTGACTCAACATATCTTAGGAAACGTTTCAGAAACTGTTTAATGACAAGTACTTTCCTGAAAGTATTCGTCATATGAAGGAGGTAGAGTTTATTAGACTGGAACAAAACAATATGACGGTGTCCCAATACGAGGCAAAGTTTGCTGAGATTTCCAAGTTTGCACCTCATTTGGTAGAGAATGAGGAGCGAATGGCGCGGATGTTTTGAGAGGTCTAAAACCCAAGATTGACAATATCTTATCTCTCATAAATTTTCTTTATATTCAGATGTTATAAATAGGGCTCAATTATTAGAGCGAGATAATGAGTATGTTCAACCGAGGGACCACAACCAGGGTCATACCGGTGGCAGCAGTCATCGGAGCAATGACAACCAGTGGGGAGGAAAACATTCGGACAAAAGCGGTAACCACTCTGGTGGAAATCGTGGCCATGATGGTAGAAGAAGCGAGTCGGGGGGAGATTTCAAAAAGAGAAGGTACAACAATGATAACGTGAAGACGTCAGCACAAACATCAACTATTTCTAGAGGAGGAGAACGATCATCGGTCGTATGTTACAAATACGGGAAAGAGGGACACATCAGCCCAAACTGCCCACAACAATCCAAGGTGTGTTATAACTGTGGAAAGGAAGGTCATATAGTTAGAGATTGTCTTATAGCGAAACCAAGTTCATTGGGGATGGTGACTCCAAAGGCTGTCCCGGATAAGTCAAAGTCGGTGGTTCCTGAAAGGGCGTTTGTCGTGACTTCCCAAAACGCAAAGAATCCGAACGAGGTGATCACGGGTAAGCTAATCATAAACTGTTGTGAAGTTTATACCTTATTAGATACTGGTTCTACCCATTCTTTTATCTCTCCTGCTTGTGCTCAATGTTTAAACTTGACTCCAGAGAAATTAGACCTTCACATATCTGTTGAGACTCTGTTAGGAGAAAATTTCATTACATCTACTATTTATAAATCTTGCTTGATCCAAGTTGGTACCATCACATTACCTGCCGATCTTATTTTGTTGAAAATACTTGCATTGGATGTGATTTTAGTGATTAATTGGTTAACCACTCATTATGCTAAAATTGATTATTTCCGTAAGGTTGTTAGTTTTCATATTCCTAACCAACCTGTTATGTGAATTCAAACAACCAAATCGCTAAAATCAATCACTGTAATATCAAGCCATAAAGCTATTCATTTATTAAAAAACGGATGTCAAGCTTTCTTAGCCCATATCACGGACTTGAACAAAAACACGTCAGATTTGAATAAAATTTTGTTGTTAGTGAAATTTCGGCGTATTTCTGAAGAACTTCCGGTCTACCCCAGAGCGTGAAGTTGAATTCTTTATTGACCTTGAACACTGTACAAAGCCCATTTCTAAAACCCCATATCGAATGGCTCTATTGAACTTCGAGGAGTTAAAGGTCCAACTACAAGAGTTGTTGGACATCGGTTTCATTAAATCTAGTACATCTCCTTTGGGGTGCTCTATTTTATTAAGTAAAGAAGAAAGATGGGGAGTATGCGACTTTGTATTGACTACTAGGAATTGAACCATGTCACCATCAAGAATAGGTATCCGCTACCTCGCATTGATGACATGTTTTGACCGGTTGCAAAGAGCACAATTCTTTTCAAAGATCGATCTTCATTACGGATATCATCGGTGAAGATTAAAATTGAGGATATTCAAAAAGGCGCCTTGAGAACTCGATGCGGGCATTATGAATTCTTAGTCATGTCTTTTGGATTGACTAATGCTCCTCTTTGCTTTCATGGATATGATGAACCGTGTGTTCAAAGAATATTTGGATCGATTCGTTGTTGTCTTTATTGATGACATCCTCATCTATTCCAAAAGCCGTGAAGATCATGAGCACCATTTGAAAATTTGGTACTCGCAAAGGCTTCGTGATAACAAGCTATATGCCTGGTGAAGAAATGCGAGTTACGGCTTGAGGAAGTAGCATTCCTTGGACACGTGGTGTCAAAACATGGAGTATCTATCGACGGTGAAGATTGAAGCAATACAAAGTTGGGAGCAACCAAAGTCGGTGACCGAAGTACGTAGCTTTATGGGCTTAGCTGGTTATTATCGGAGATTCGTGGAAGGATTTTCTAGAATCGCTACTCTCGATTAACTCAGCTGACTCGGAAAGATACAAAATTCGGTTGGAGCGAGGATTGTGAGAAGAGTTTTCAAGAACTCAAGAGGAGACTCATTTTGGCACTGTTACGACAATATACCATATGGTTCGGATGGATTTGTTATCTCTGACGATGCTTGAGGCAAAGGGTTAGGATGTGTTCTCATGCAACATGGGAAAGTCATAGCCTATGCCTCGCGACAACTCAAAGAATATGAGAGAATTATCCTACTCATGATTTGGAGTTAGCGTGCGATCGTTTTCGCGTTGAAGATCTGGAGACACTACTGTATGGGGAGAAAGTGGAGATCTATACAGATCATAAAAGCCTCAAATATTTCTTCACCCAAAAGGAACTCAACATGCGGCAAGGACGTTGGCTCAAGTTGTTGAAAGATTATGACCATACCATCAAATATCATCTTAGAAAACAAACATGGTAGCGGACGTATTGAGTAGAAGATCATACGCGGGTATGCGTGCAATGTTGTTAACACAAAGGCCTATTTTGTATGACTTACAAAAGATGGAGATAGAAGTAAAGGCTCCAAGTACCCACGTGATGATATCAAACATACGAGTAGAGCCGACTTTAATCGATAAAGTTAAAGCTGTTCAAGCTACGGACATGGAGTTGATGCGTATGAAGAAGAAAGTGCAAGAAGGTGTTATTCCAGAAGCAAGAATCGATGAAGAATGAATACTTTGAGTCAACTCCAGACTTTGCGTTCCTAACGATTATGACTTGAAACATAGAATCATGATGGAGGCACAAAACACACCGTTTGTAATCCATCCTGGTAGTACCAAAATGTATCATGATCTTCAACATACATTTTGGTGGAACAATATGAAGAGAGAGATCACGAAGTTTATCTCGAGGTGTTTAACTTGTCAGCGTGTAAAAGCGAGAGCATCAAGTGCCAAAGGGTCCATTGCAACCACTTGAGATTTCGAAATGGAAGTGGGAACACATTACTATGGATTTCGTTACGGGTCTTCCCAAGGTTTCTTAAGGCATAAATGCGATTTGGATTATTGTTGATAGATTAACCAAGTCTGCTCATTTCTTGCCTATACGGGAGACTTATTCCCTTGAACATCTTGCTAGTATACACGTAAATGAGATTGTGAGATTGCATGGCATGCCAGTATCCATAGTTTCAGATCGTGACCCAAGATTCACTTCACGATTTTGGGTTAGCTTACTTGAAAGCTATGGGCGCAATTTTGATTGATTTGGCATACCATCCTCAAACGGACGGGCAATCAGAGAGGACTATTCAAACTCTTGAAGATCTATTAAGACTCTGTGTCCTAGATTTCAAAGGGAGTTGGGATAAGTACCTACCATTGGTGGAATTCTCCTACAACAATAGTTATCAGGCAAGTATAGGTGTGGCTCCATTTGAAGCATTGTATGGACGAATGTGTCGCTCTCTAGTATGCTGGGATGAGGTGGGAGAAGCAACATTGTTGGAACCAGAATTGGTACGCATAACTACAGAAAAAATCCAAACAATTCGACAACGTATACAAATAGCACATGATCGACAAAAGAGTTATGCGGATCTTCATCGAAAGAACGTGGAATTTAATATTGGGGATCATGTATTGTTACGTATTTCTCCATGGAAGGGAGTTACAAGATTTGGAAAGAGAGAAAAGCTCAATCCAAGATTTGTTGGTCCTTTTGAGATTCTTGACCGAATAGGAAATGTGGCCTATAGACTCGCATTACCTCCAAGCATGTCTCGTGTTCATAATGTTTTTCACATATCTATGCTTCATAAATATGTGAAAGACCCGAACCACATTATTGAGTTAGAACCAGACGAGATAGCCGAAGATTTAACGTACGAGGAGGTACCTGTTAAGATCTTGGATAGGAAAGAGCATGTCCTACGCACCAAGGTTATACCACAAGTTAAGGTTTTGTGGAGAAACCATGCTATTGAAGAAATGACCTAGGAGTTGGAATCAGAAATGAAAGCGAGGTATCCTCACCTTTTCGAAACACCAGGTACGTACGTCAATTTCGAGGACAAAATTTCATAAGAAGGGGAGGTTGTAAGACCCCAACTTTTTATAAATAAAATCGAATTTTCTCTAATTATTATTGTGAATAATAAGGTATTAATTTGATATAATTCTTTGGTTATGGGTGAAATGTGAAAATTTTGCAAAATAAGCAAGTGGTTATAAAATATTCATTGTTGTTGGGGAATATTCGTTGGTTGTGGAATATTCTTTCTATCGGGGAATATTAAATGCGACGACGGTATGACCATTTGTGGGCCCATAATGAAAAAGCGGTCGGATGAAGAAAAGCGACAAGTTTGAGTTTTTATAAATAATGGCGTAATGGTTCACGATTAACCTTTGTTGGAATACCCGGTGGTTAAAATACGATGTCTGGCGTGGTTGCATAATAATAGCAACGATGTATTGCACGACAATTTTTTTGAATTATTGATTCTTTACAAGAAGGCACTACTTAATAATTATTACGATAATTACTTATTCAATATTTTATTTTATTGATTCAATAATTGCTACGTTGATATTTTATATTATTGTTGTTTTGATAATTGTCTTTGCACGATATCTCCATTATCGGATAAATAATTCATATTATTTGAATAATATTGTTAGATAGCATTATTGGCAATGTCTAAGGAAGTTACATCTCAGGAAAGGGGTTTGGTCACCTAATTACGCGCATGATAAGGAGAAATCTTTATCGGAAGCCCCCCACTTTCACGGGAGCGACACGGTTGTCATAATTGTGATTACGTAATATTATTTGTGAATAATTAATTATTGATTTATATGATAAGGAAATATTTATTTTATGTGGATATAAATGATGGATATATTTTATGTGGTTATAAATGAAGGAATTAATCTTTGAGGTGTTTTATCAGTATTTTGTCGGAATGGAGGCTTTGAAAATCGTCCGTATGTGGATTTCGGTCATTTTTTGTTTAGAATTTGGAAAACTTTTCTTCTACAAAGTTGTAGAGAATTTAATTTCCTATGAAATGGACATAAAATTCGTATTTTTCTGATAAAAGGCTATTTATTATGAATTATTGACATTTTGGAAATAAATATTTTTATTTAAAATATGGTGGGCCCCACTTTTGGTTGGTGAGAAATGAAATGTCTTTGGAATTTATTTTTCAAAAGTGGTGGGCATGAATAATAGTGGTAAAGTCATCATGAAGTTAAAGAGTTAGTCTCTGCTATGGCGTTCTAAGCATTTTTCTATAAATAGGGTGCTTAGTTAGAATTGAAAATCACACGAAACAAGTTTTCTCTCTTTTTCTCTCTCTATATTATCGGCGTATTTTGTGAGTATTTAGATACTTTGTGAGTTCTTTATTCATCGGTCTGCAAGTTTCCTTGAGATTATACATACGATATTCAAATAGGAAATCTTTATTCTTTTGAGGTAAGAGATGTTATTTTCTTCATAATGATGTTATTCTTTTAATATCATTATACCGAAATATTTGTATGGATTTTATTATAGAATTTCTACCTTTTTGTGTCGGGGTTACTATTCACGTATACGATACTTTTCACGTATATGACACTATTCATGAATACGACACTATTCACAAAAAATGAAATTTTCTTTTTTTGTCCAAGTTGTCTATTATGGTTACTATCTTTGATTGTATCCATGTTTTGATCTTTATTCTTGAATTCTGCTCCACAATTGATTATTATAGGATATTTTTGAACTTGGATAAACTAAAGTACAAATCCCTAATCTTTGATCTTTTATCTCTTTGGATTCGTTTTCTTTAAAATATTTTTCATCATCCCTCGGTCCTAAATGATGATATTCTTGAATATCTTTTGCTTTTGTAGTGCAAAGATGAATGATTACCTAATGAATATCTTTGGGCGTAGTGCAAAGATGAGCAGTGTTGAGATGAACATGACCAATTGGTGATCAAATGAATATCTTTGGCTGTAGTGCAAAGATGAATATTTGATTCAAGATGTATATTGATTGATGTTCTGAGGATAAAATATTGATGATGGACTTTTAAATCTTAGAAGATAGTAGAAATTCTTTCTCTACTTGACTCTTCTAATGGATTGTTGTTTCCGCTGCGGTTGTTGATCTAAAACTTGTTGTCTATTATATTTTATCAGATTTTTCTGAAGTTGAAGACTAATGATAAATTTTTGTATATTATCTTAGTCATAATATTCATTTTTTTTAGGAGGTGGGCTAGTTGAAGGGGTTTGGAGTTTTCCTTTTGTTCCACTATTTTTTAAAATAGGGAGGTTAGAATTATAATGATGACTCCTTTTGAGTTTTTATAACTATTAGACAATATTGTATTCAAACTGGAGTGATGGCACGATAATTGTATTACTAAAATTGTAGTTTTTTTAGTAGTCCTCACGACTTTTTGTAAAATAGTGTATCAATAAGAAGTATTTGAAAAAGGACTCTACTTTTGAGTTTGGGTAATAACTTCAACCCAATTCTACGTTATTAAAGTTTTCATGAAAATAGCTTTTAAGTTAAGTTTTATTTGTTAAAATATTTGTAGTTGGAAAAACTCATTATGTGAATATATGTGTTAATATAACATCATTACATGTTTTACTATATATTATCTGGTTCTATAACATAAGTTTCATAAAAATATGTCGTAGATAGTTTATTCAAAATTACAGAGTATAGAAATATGGCCATATGGCCCTTACACGCAAATTTACTACGTCAATCATCTGTTGTCTCATAAATTTATACTTGCATATTATTATGTATGTTAAAACGAAGAAATCAAACTTCGAATGGACAGATTTGGTGTTTTAATGAACTCGTAGTGTTAATTTTATGTTTTGTTTTCAAAACTTTCTAGAACATCAAGAACAGTAAAATTATGTATTTTGATTCAAGTAAGTATATGAATTAAGTTGTTAAAATCATGTTAGAAAGGTTGGGTAATGATCATATATGAATTATAGTATCTGAGTATGTTTAAATTAATGTATGGACAAAAAAATTGAAAGTTATGGCTATGTTATGTGTTCTTGAGAAGAACATATATGAACTTATGAGAGATTTTTGGCCTAATTTGGCCTCATTATCAGAACTGCGAAAAAGCGAGTTTGGGTAACTTCGCTTCCTTGTGGCATTACTAAACTAAATTACCCTACTTCAATGAGCAAAAAAATAAAATAAAATAAAAATAATAATAATAATAAATAAAATAAAAATTAATAATAAAAATTAAATAAAATATTTATCAAATAAAATGAATATTTTAATTGAGATATTTATGGAATAAAATAAATATTCGATGAAAATTATTAATTAAAATATTTATCAAATAAAATGAATATTTTAATTGAGATATTTATGGAATAAAATAAATATTCGATGAAAATTATTATTAAAACATTTATAAAATAAAGTAAATATTTTAATTGATATATTTATGGAATAAAATAAATATTCGATGAAAATTATTAATTAAAATATTTATCAAATAAAATGAATATTTTAATTGAGATATTTATGGAATAAAATAAATATTTGATGAAAATTATTATTAAAATATTTATAAAATAAAGTAAATATTTTAATTGTGATATTTATGGAATAAAATAAATATTTGATGGAAATTATTATGAAATAATTTATTCGAGTGTAATAATAGTAAGGGAATGAAAATATTCTAATTTAACCACGTAATTAAATTAGAAGGGTAATGAATTGTTAAATAAAGTGGAGTTTATATTAAATAATTAAGTGAAAATGTAACTAATGAATGTTGTGAATACATATGGTACGTGTGTAGGATTTGTGGTGAACGGAAGTAGTAATCGTTTAGCCTACACACGAGGCAAGTCCCTAAACCTTGGTTCTTTACATAAAGCAAGTTCTTTATTCTATCTTGTTTATTATTGTTCAAGTCAAGATTTCATATTAGATATTATCATTCTTTAAAAGCATGATTCATGTTATACAATACTTACTCGATTGTATACATCTTGAACTTTATTATTCAAATTGAATATCAATTATTGTTGAACCTTGTAAGACTAACGAACCCTTATTGATTCGACTAGTCCATAGTTGATGAACGTTCTAAATTTTAGAACCATTGTTGAGCTTATCCAAACCAAACTTCCTTTGGTACGGACTCTAATGTCAAACTGAGATGAACAACCCTGTTATAGGGGATTAATTATGCTTTAGCGTTAAGATATTGTGCACAATATGATACTAAGGGTTGACCCCCCTATGTACGAGAAGAAGAGTCCATAGTCTTATGACTGTTAATGGTTTCAAGTATAAACATTTGACAACCTAGGGCGTAGTTCAAGGTCTTATGACCCTCAGAAGTTCTTTTGATTCTTGTTATTCATTCTTGATTCAAAAACCAAGTTTTCTTATTTCAGAAGTCATTGATTCATTCGAATGTTATTATTTTATTGCTATATTATTATACTTGTGGGCAATCGTGCTCACTCTTGCGTAATAATAACATTGCAGTTAAGAACAAAAGGTCCGACGAGCCTTCTACTAGTAAAGGCAAGGGCAAAGTTAACAAGTGATGAAAACTTGTTATTTATTTGTTATGTTATATTTCAGGCTTATATTTAAGTTGTGTAAGATTTAATATTTGTTTATGTTTCTGCATTTGAGATTTAAGGTTAGTATGACCTGGGATTTATGTATTTATTTTCAGATGTTGTAGCTCCATAAGGAGAGGATTTATTTCTATCTATTTATGTTTTTTCATTTATTATGGGTAGATAGATACATGATGTTTGGACAGTGAACACCAAATCCCGTGGGAATTGAATTACCCGGATTTGGGGGTGTCACATCTTATCCTATTTGAGGACAAATGAGCAAAGGTAGTAAAGAAAAATAATCCGGGTAATTAGTCTACCATCATGGATTATGGCTTTGATTTTTGTATGCATGCAGGATCGTTGTGACTATGGGTAGGTGTGCTACTGGATGGCCACCTAGTCATGCCTATGTGCATGTGGATAGTCTTATTTACAAAGGATACTCTGGAAAAATTTTCCAAAAGTCTAGGCATTGGGTAGTCATGCATTTTCAACTCTACTGTAAGCGTATGTTAAAGTAATGCATGCATGCATGTAGTCATAAAATGCATTTGAATAAAAGCTCCAAGTTAGAATTTACCACACCCTTTCTGATGTGATTTGGAGATTTGTGTCCAGATAAATATAGATCCGGATCAACCGAGTAGTTCCCGTAGGACCACTTCAGGGAGGAGGGCTTCAGCCGAGTAGTTCCCGTCGTTTAGTGGAGGCAGTGATACGTCCTATCCGGGTTGATGCACCAGACGTTGAGGACGAGGAGGAGGATGTATCGGCTGCGGCTGCGCCTCCAGCTCCTGCTACTTATGCTCCCCGCAGTGATCTTCCAGGCATTATGGTGACGATTCTAGATCTTCTGGGTGATTTTAGTCGCCGCCCCTCGGTTTACTTGCAGGCAAACGAGATAAAAGCTGGGTTTGATCTTCCTTTTTCCTATTGATGAGGAGTAAGGATTTTGACATTGATTTGAATTTGATGTAGGTTCCCAGCTTTACACAGCCTCGAGGGAACTGGTTCAGCATACACTCCCTGCATCAGGCTCTGCATCCAGATTACCGAGGTATTGTGCATGATTTGGGCTTTGGGGGTGTTCTTTTCCATTTTTCCCTGCCATTGTCCCTGGGGTTACCTCAGGGCATTGTCTGAGTGCTGTTTTCACCAGGCTCAGTCTCTTCATTTTTTGGATTGTGAGGTGTTGATGGCGCCGATGGATTGGAAATTTATCACCGGAATAAAGTTTGGAGGGGTGCCAGTGCCATGTACGGGGAACATTACCCCAACTACCGTTAGATCCTTGTTAGGAGTTCCGGCTAAGGCGCTCAAGGGCAGGACCGTTCGTACAGGTCCTTTGAGCGTAGATGCTATGACTGGGCTAATGAGTGAGCCCATGCCCGCTAATGTGAGAGTCAGGGATCACATTCTTCTGAGATTGTTCCTGGTTGTTATCAGGGGTTGTTTCATAGCAGATAACTCTTCCACGATGTCATTCGCTTTGATCAGCGCCACTCGGGAGGTGGACCATATTGGAGAGTATGACTAGGGCTCCTACATCTTTGTCTATTTCCTCAGGGGAATATGCATGCGTTCGCAGGGCTTGACAGAGGCTTGGCTAAGATTTTACCCATTTCTGCTGGTGAGTATTTCTATTTTGATTTCCCATATACAGGTTAAGAGTGTTGACTGACAGCAAATGTTTGCCTTTGTATTGGCAGTTTTGGGCCTATGAGAGGCTTCCATGTTTGCGTCCTACTAGTGTGTTAGGTTTAGATACCTATCCATGAGGACGAAGACGACATCACTCCATTTTGGCGGAGGTTCTGTAGCTGAGGGTTTCACCCATTGTCGCTTATAGTTGGAGTTGTTGACAGCTGATGCCATCACTTGGGTTCCCTACTCTAGGGAACATTTAACGATCGGCTTTGAGGATGGATACCCGACTGGTGTCAAGCATGAGATGTCCACCTGCCAGATTCCTCTCTTCACAGATGGAGAATGGGAGCTCTATTTAGGAGAGCGTGCTATTAGGAGCACCACAGGAGAGATTCGTGTACCGATCTTGCCTCCTGCCAGGCGTTATTGGTCTGTATGTCGATGACATCCCATTGATGGGCATTGACGGCTATATTTTGTCAGAGGGTCCGTTTACTTAGGAGGCATTATACCACTAGTGGTCCCATCGTACCATCAGAGCCCAAACTCGCGCCACTCAGTTCATGGAGGATATGGTTCCTGGATCCGTGATAATGATGGATTGGATGACCTGTGTCTGAGAACCGACTCATTTAACATAGATTGATAGTTTGACTCGGCAGTTAGACCGGACACATTTTTTCATCCGGCATTTGGGCCGAGATCCTTCAGAGGTGGATACTTTTAATCCTTCCAGCTCGAGGGTTGGCCCTTTAGATGACCCATATGACTTTGCCGGTGCAGAACCTCCCTTGTATATGCATGACATCCCTCTTGGCAGAGATCCAGTGACTCAGGAGGAGTTAAATTAGGTGGACTGGATTGATGATGTAAATATAGACACCATTGTCTTCTTCTGATGTGTATTCTCGCTATATCTTTTGATAGGCATCTGTTAGATACTGGGTGGCTGTGCCCCATTCTCTTTATATCTTTTGATAGGCCTCTGTTACTGTTCCCTATTTCCCTATATTTTTCAGTTGTATAGAGATGATGTACTTACATGATGATGTACTTAGGAATGTATGTATTATTTATTATTCCCTACATCATATTGCCATCTATTATTTGTCATGCACGTATTATGTCATGCATATGTATGTCCAGAGATATTCAGTATTGACCCCTAGATGGTCTTATGATACGGTCCACACAGATGTCTTCTTCGACAGTCAGCCGTATTGATCACACCCCACTAGTATTGGTGGACTCCCGTCTGAGATCTTGGTATAATAGTGTATCCCCTTTAGACAGGGTGATTGTAGATCAACTATTACAACATTCCATGGCCCTCCTGACGTTCCAGGTTCCATTGGGCTTTGTAGATGGCATGCTAGACCATTGGGTACTGGAGAGGTAGGTTTTCTGGTTTGGCACCCATGAGTTGACTCCTACCTTAGAGGAGTATGAGCGGTTGATGACTTTGCCCTTAAACAGGCCTTGCGCTCGAATGGCTGTCAGAGATATGCGTCGACAGTTCATGACCCTCACCGAGTTGTGGCATAGAGTAGTATAGGATGAGATTACATCTGACCATATATTATCCCAGCATTTTCTGATAGACAGATTTGGCTCAGTGGACAGTTACGCACGATACTCTGGGGATTTCACCACGCCATAGGATCAGTGGCATGTGGCTAGAGTAAATGTACTCGTGATGTGCATAGTGGCTTATTTGTACATGCCATTGTACATGGATGAGCTGGACATGGGTGTTGTCATGATGGTGAGAGCTCTCAAGGAGGGTCATACCATTATTCTGATGATTGTGGTAGAGACACTGAGGGTAGCCACGTATTGTCAGACCTATTCTGCAGGGGTGTTTATAGGCAGCTTAGTCTTATTGTACGTGTGGTTCATGTCACACTTGAGACCGATTGGCACGCTTCGACGACATGGGTATTGTTTTTCCCATGAGATAGCCATGTCTTACTCTTTTCAGCCATCGGAGTGTGTAGACGCTGCATCCTGGTCGGTGTTCTTGGCAGGGAATGGAGATCCATTTGACCTTCTGCCGTGTCCAGGGCTCAGTTTACCCTATAACTTCATTACTCATACACTAGGCATGGATTATCTCCCTCTGGCTGGTTTGAGAAGCATGACCACATATCACCCACTAGCTATGATGTCACAGTTTGACCAGTTTTAGGATGTGCATCCTTTTGAGGGTGCGTTGGGCCAGTACTTGTCATCCCACCATTTGTCAGCAGAGGACAGATACAGGGCGTATGCCTGTTGGGATCAGCGTGAGAGTGTTAAGTTTTCTGTTAGCCGTCCGGGCTGTTCGACAGAGTATTCTGCGTGGATGGAGACAGAGACTGCATCGGCTGCGATAGTATCCATAGTATCGGGGATTGATTCAGATGGTTGAGAGCCCATGGAGGACATTGATTCTCACACCGAGGAGGAGCCATTAACTAGGTTGCTAGCAGCTCTTGTAGATTCTCCCAGTACAAGTGCTACTGTGATTTAGCATTGAGCATAGTATTTGGAGCAGAGTCTTCATCTGATGACCTTCGAGAGAGATCAGGCTAGGGCCTTGATGTTGATAGCTCTTTATGGGAGAGTCGTCTCTCTGTTAGAGAGAGACGAGGCATTAGCACATAGATATACCAATATTGTTGAGCGGGATGAGGCCAGATCATCTAGAGATGTAGTGATTGTTGAGCGGGATAATGTTATATCTGCTCGAGATATCGCTGTTACATATAGTACTGCAGTGAGGTCCCTTACTTTTGGCATTATTAAAGAGATGAGCACATATATTGATGAGCATAGTGCCACCATGCAGTTACCTCCTTCTTCTGAGAGGGATGCTATGTTAGGCTTGATAGCCCGCATACACACTGACTTGTAGATGGGCTTGTATTTTCCTGCACAGATTAGCTTATCCATTTTGTCATGTACAGTACACATTTGTATATATCAAACAATATTATATATAGCAGGGAAACATATTTTGATCACTTCCCTTTTAGTTATGCCTTGTTACTTGCTTGATATTTGTTTATTTCTCCAGGGCTTGTGATCTCGATGTATTCTGAATTCCTCCTTAATGGATGGACATTGAGCTGTCTCAGTATCTTTCAGAATGGATTGTTGATCTGTGTGTATTCCCTACCATCTTTGGTGTCTTGGGACTAGTTTCTGTATATAGATGTGGAGAGGAGTGTGGCTTTCCTCTTTGAGGTTGATCGCAGCACAGATGGTCGACGGTACTCCTTTATATGGGGGAGCCCCGTTAGTTCCATCTCTTATGGATTGGTGTTTCTCTTTGAGGAAGCAATCGCAACTTAGATGGTCGCCGATTCTCTCGTTTACATGGGGAGGTCAGGTAGTTCCATCCCTTTGGTCTGAAGCCGATGAAGTGTGGTTGATTGAAAGATGATCCTAGTACCGTTGACAAGTTTTTGTGTTTTAGTAGGGGGTAAGACCGAACCATGAATGACTGCTTACATACTCCTATTGAAGAGGAGATCAGGTCTGTCTAGTTCGAACCTGGTGTGGAGGTTCAACGTTGTTTATAGCAGAAGGGTGTAGAGATGTGTTTGTAGAGCAAGGTGTGGAAATGTTTTTTTTTGTTTTATTGCAACCAGACCATATAAAATGGTCGCCACGTACTCTCGTGTATCAAGGAGATCAGTCGGCGTAGTTAGCCCCACATTCGTGACGGTTATATACAAAAAGTTTAATCCCATGTACAAGATAAACTGAAGGTGTGAAAAGTTTGATCTATAGCGGGATAAAATGCTGGTGTGAAAAGTCTTATCCCTGGTGGGACAAAACTGCAGGTGTAAAATGATTTAAAAACAAAGTTGAGTAGAGGATCTACTAATCCGAAACCAGGCTGCTGGTTGGAAAGTGTGATTGTCCCTGATGGAGCAAATGGGTGAGAAGAAAAGGTTGTATGTAGTGAGGTTTAGAAAACCTGAATTGACTGGGGATCTGGTGATCCAAAACTAGGATGTTTGTTTGCTGGTAACTTCAGACATAGTACCGTTTCACGGTGTCTGAGTTGATAAGCTATGGAAATTCATCGCCATCCATTTCTTGTAGTCTGAGAGCACCTCCTGTCAGTACCTCCTTGACAATAAATGGGCCTTCCCAATACGAGGCAAATTTTCCTTTGGACTGATCTTGGTTGTCAATGATCTTCTTCAAAACCAAGTCATGTTGTCTAAAATGCCATAGCTGGACTTTTTTGTTATAGGATCTAGTGATCCTTTGTTGGTATAATTGACCATAAAAGATAGCAGCGGTTCGCCTTTCATCTATTAGAGACAATTGGTGATACCTATCTTGTAACCGTTGGTCTTCATCCAGCTGAGCGTCTATCAACACTTTGAGGGATTCTATTTCCACTTCTATGGGGAGCACGACTTCCATCCTATAGGTTAATGAGTAGGGGGTTGCCCTAGTGTAAGTGCGCATTGATGTTCTATAGGCTAACAGAGTCAGAGGCAAGCAGTCAGGCCATCCTTTGCGATTGGCAGACATTTTTTGCATGATCTTCTTGATGTTTTTGTTAGCCGCTTCAACAACACCATTCATCTTTGGTCGGTAGATTATGGAGTTGAGGTGTTTGATGTGGAATTTACTGCATAACTCCTCCATCATTTTGTTGTTGAGGTTCTTAGCATTATTTGATACAATTACCTCTAGTTGTCTATATCGACAAATGACATTATTTCTGATGAAAGCAATGATAACTTCTTTTGTAACCCTAGGGAAGGAGACAGCTTCTACCAATTTGGTGAAGTAGTCGATCATGGTGAAGATAAACCGATGCCCATTACTGTCTTTAGGCTCGATGGGCCCGATCACGTCCATTCCCCATATTGAGAAGGGCCAGGGTGAACTCATATTATAGAGCTCCCTTGGAGGGGCATGGATAACATTCCCATGAATTTGGCATTGATAACATCTCTTGACGTGATCATCACAGTCAGCTTTGAGAAAGAGCCAATAATGCCATGTTCTTAGGATCTTCTTTACAAGTAGGGGGCAGCTCATGTGTGGGCCACATACTCCACCATGGATTTCATCCATGAGCCTCTGAGCTTGGTCCTTGTCCAGACATTTAAGGAGACCTAGTCCTGCATCTCTTCTGTAGAGTGCGTCTCCGCTCAAGTAGAATTTCATAACTAGTCGATGGATCCGCCTTCTTTTAGTCGGACTCGCCTCAGCGGGTGTAGATCCATCTTGTAAGTACTCCTTGATGTGCTGATACCAAGGGTGTTGGATTGGAGGTAGTTCATCTGATACTTCTCCAATGTAATTCCAATAGGCTGGAGCCTTTTGTTGGGCAAATGTGATGGTTGACATGTTTTCCTTATCAAGTATGTTGATCAAGGAGGCCAAGGTTGCTAGCGCATCCGCAAAGTCATTCCTATTCCGAGGAATGTGGAGGAAGGATATTTCTTTAAACTCCGAAGCCATCTGTAGAACTTGCCGATGGTAAGGCAACAAGTGTAGTTCTTTGGTGTGGTAGATTCCTGTGGTTTTTCTGATTACCAATTCGAAATCCCCAAAGACAGTTAACTGTATGATGCCCATTGATTAGGCAAGTTTTAGCCCCATGATCTGACCTTCATACTTACTCGGATGTGTTGTTGGTGTTGTAAAGCGTTGCAATTTCTGAGAGGCGGGATGTTTGCCCCGTGAACGGATACTAGAACTGCTCCTGCTCTAGAGCCTTTTATGTTTACAGCTCCATCAAAATACATCTTCCATGATTTGTGTGCATTGTCCTGATGGTGTTGCTGAATTGTCATTACCCCTTCACCGGGGAAGTATTTTTCCAAGGGTTTGAAATCCCTTGAAGGTGCGGCGACCAATTGATCCATAATTCCTTGACTAGCTTTGACTAGCTGCCCTTTGATTATAAGGAAGGCCTTCTGGCACTCATCATTCCATTTCATGGAGGAGTTCTTCCTTAACAACATGAAAATAGGCTCACAGGTTGCTGTGAGTTGGGATATGAACCTTCTAATGAAGTTGATTCTTCCCAAAAATCCCCGTATTTCCTTCTTTGTCTGAGGAATGGGCATTTCCGTGATGGACTGGATTTTAGTGGGATCCAGCTCAATGCCCTTGTTGCTGACTAGGAAACCTAGCAACTTGCCTGATTTGACACCAAAGGCGCACTTTGCTGGATTCAACTTCAAGATGTACTTACGCAACCTGTTGAAGAGCTTGTTGAGATGGTCTAAGTGATCTTCCTCCCTTCGGGACTTGACAATGATGTCATCCACATAGATCTCTATCTCCTTGTGCATTAAGTTGTGGAAAAAAGCCATATTGGCTCGCTGGTATGTAGCTCCGGCATTGATGAGGCCGAATAACAACCGTCTGTAGCAAAAGGTTCCTCAAGGAGTGATGAATGCTGTTTTCTCACGATCCTCTTCAGCAACCATGATTTGATGGTACCTCGCAAAACAATCAACAAAGGAGTACATGTCGTATTGAGCAATATTGTCAATGAATATGTGGATGAATGCAACGAGAAAGCTATCTTTGAGGCAAGCTTTATTTAGATCCTGGTAATCCACGTAAACTCGCACCTTCCCTCCCGGTTTGGGCACGGGGACTATGTTAGATAACCATTCAGGGAATGTTGACACTATGATGATGCCAGCTTGAATTTGTTTCACAATTTCTTCTTTAACTTTTAAATTCCACTCAGGTTTTAATCGCCTAAGCTTCTGCCTGACTGGCTTGAATCCCTCTTTAATGGGAAGGCGATGAATAACAATGTCAGTTGATAAACTGACCATGTCTTCATGAGACCAAGCAAACACGTCTTGGAATTGGTTCAATAGAGTAACTATGTCATTCCTTTGGTTTGGAGTGAGGTCCGTACCAATCTGGATTTGTTATGGGTTTTCTAAGGTTCCGAGGTTAAAAGAGGTGGTTTGATAAAGATTTGGCTTGGGTTTTTCTTCGACCCATTCTTTGATCTCCTGAGGTATCTAAATGTTCTCTTGTATTTCCATCAAGTCTGAGTCCAACTTTACATCAAAGTTATAGTCTTAGTGGAGAAAAGGCACATCATCATCAAGTATAGGCACATCTAACATTAGAGTCTTGAAACAAAAATGTTTTCACTTAATATATATGAAACTGTTCAATCATACAAAGTGTTAGCATGTAATGACAAAACAACTGCTAATATTGTACAAAAAAGTAAGCAGTTAGTGTTATCTACAGGGCAGAGGGAGTTTCTGCCCTTTTTACCCTCGTCGGCAAATATAAGGAGTGTTGCTCTAATTTTCAAGGGTGAAGTCCTGGTGGACTGCTATGACGAAGGAGCTGTTATCGCCCTTCTTCTCCCGAATGATGGCCATGATATCTGGACAATCATCGTCTGGGGTAACCCTATTTGTACTATCCGTGTGGACTATGATGCGTATGTTTGATAAGCGTCTGGCAATGTCCTGCTTACGCCTCCGGTCCTTTTCCTCCACCTCTGGATCCGGTATCAAGACTTCTTTTCCTTTGACGGGTATCAATTTAGGAAATAACATAGTCATCACATGTGCAGGAACCTTGACTGAAGTCTGTATAGATTCAGCCTCTGTAGGTCATGGCAATCGCCGTATGGTTGAAGATGAAGGAACCTGTTTGTGTTTGTGAGGATTTCTGTGACTGGAGCTAGCAGAATATGTGAAACCCCAGATTTTATGAATAAAGAATTAATTTTCTTGAAATAATTTTTTATATTATGGTGTGAATTTGAGATAATGTTATAGTTGTGGGTAATATTTATAAATTTTGCAAAGTATGCAAGTTGTCATATTATATTCGATTGGTCGGGGAATATTCGTTTTAAACAAGAAATATTCGTACGACGGCAAAATCATTGGTGGACCCCACAACGGAATTATTGTCGGATTAATAAAACGACAAAAATATTTTATTTAAAATAACGGCGGAAGTTTTACCGTTGATACTGTTGAAATACTCGGTAGTAAAAGTACAGTAATACGCGTTGTTGCATAGTAGCACACGGTATTGATTATTGATATTTATGTGAGAAGTCACTCAGTTTTGTTCAATTATTTCTACAATAGTTGCTGCATAGTATCTCACATTATTTGATTCAATTATTGTTGATTTAGAAGTTTTGTTTTATTCACGTAATAAAATAGAAACATCTTTTTATATAAAACAAAATACTTTATTAAAGTTATTGTATAAATAGAATATATTATATTCTATTATGCATAGTGTTTTGCATAGTAAAATCTTTTTATATAAAACAAAATACTTTATTAAAGTTATTCTATAAATAGAATATATTATATTTTATTTAAAAGATTTTTCTTTAACTATGGACCGTCAGATTAAAGTAAATCAATCTGGACCGTTCATGGATTAGTTACTATGCATTCCATTTTCCTATAAATAGAAGCTCATTCCTTCATTATTTTCTTACGAATTCACTGAACTCTAGAGAGAGAAACCATAGAGAGAGACTATAGAGAGATAGAAGAAACGTTTTCTGCTACTTCACTACTCTTATATCAAGTATTATTTTACGATAAGGGATATTATTCTTTTGTATTCAAGAAGAGAACTTACATTATTCCATTTATTTATTGTTCGTTGGAATAAACTTTGATCAAGCGGCTACCCTATACTTGGTTACATTCTTCTATTATTACATCTTTATTATTCGCCGAAATATCCCGTCATGCATGCTTATCATAGGACTGGTTCCATTTTTATTATTAGTCTTTATTATTACGTCGGAATATCACATCTATGCTATATCTGTAGGACTGGTTCCATCATTTATTATTCCGCATTTATTATTCTGTTGGAACATCCTGTCGGTGTGAATTTCACCTGACCTGGTTCCATTATTATTATTCTGTTGAAATAACCGTCTATGCGAAGTACCGCATGTATGGTGATATCTTTTGTTATTCCATTCGGTATTATACTCAGTTGATTAAAATTTTGACTTCTATACTCCATGAAATTAGTGGAATATCCTTGATATTTGCGCTTCATCCAGTATCTTTTCGTGGAAATATTCTTCTGAGCATTCTTGAATTTTACTCTACAAAGCAGTAATCATGTTGACAATTTGGACGTTATTGGTTCTGGACAAATTAATTCTTGAACTTGTTTTATTGAATTCTTATATCATTGTCATCATCCTCATGTTTATATTATGTTGAAAGTCATCTGTGGCCTGTAGTGCATAGATGGACTTGGTATGATTATGACCAGGGATTATTCGGTATAATCATGACCGTAATGTTACAAATGATGTGGAAAAAATCCTCATTGGCCCGTAGTGCATTGATGGACAGTTTTTGGTATGATTATGGTTATGGATTCTCTTCGGCCAAGGGTGCAAAGATGAATTGTTTTATGGCATGATCAGGACCGTTGATGAAAACACGATTATCTTTGGCCCGTAGAGCATGGATAATTCATGGTCGTGATACTAAATAATATCCTTGGCCTGTAGTGCAGGGATGATTTCATGATGTGAATTATTTATTAAGCTTAGTCTCAGCGATAACAGTGATGAAAAACATTTTAAATCATAAAAGATAGTAGATTTTATTTTCTGCTTGACTCTTTTAATGGATTGCTTGTTCCACTGCAGTTAAACTTGATGTCTATTATATTTTATCAGTTTAACATTGTTGGAGACTAATGATAATTTATTTTGCATTATCTTAGTCATAATATTTCTTACTGGGCTAGTTGAGCTCACCCTTTCTTTCACTGTTCTGTTCAGGAAATGAGAATATAGCTGGGATGAGTCGGGGAATGGAGTGATGGTCCAGAGGATAGCATTAGTAGTCCCTCACTATTTTGTGAAATAGTGTGATAATAAGTGTAATGAGGACTCCTTTTGAGTTTGTATAATCTCTAGTAGACAATAATTGTATTCAAACTCACAGTTTATGTTTTGTCGTATTGTACACGACAGTTGTATTAGTAAGTTGTATTTGAATTTTGTACCATGTATCTGGCGACCCAAGATGGGTGATGTATACCTAATTTTGGGGGCGTCACAAAATAGCCTAGTCCAGCTGTCCTTATTTGACTAGGAACTTGAATTGGGTGCTTAATGCCCTGATGATCTTTGCCCAACCCTTGTCCAGTTTGATAAGCCAAAGATAACATTTCTTGGCTTGACAACATTACTTTGGCAGAAACTCTGGGTATCAGAGGTGGCGCCCCAATGGGATGGCAGTGAGTGTTGCTTACCTCCATGGCATGAAAGCTGACAGGCTCAACTTCTGAATTGAAACTGATGAGTGGGATGTCACATTGTTCAGTACATTCTGGCTCAGCATTAACAGTGACTAGATTATTGTTAATGATGTATTTGAGCTACTGATGTAGGGTTGACGGGATGGCTCCAGCCATATGAATCCACGGTCTCCCTAAAAGCAAGTTGTATCCTGCAGCTATTCTGAGCACATGAAATGATACGCAGAATGTATGTGGACCAATCTCCACAGGTAATTCAATCTCTCCGACAGAATTTTATCGGGACCCATCAAAAGCTTTGATAACCGTATGGCTGCTTCGGATCCTGTTGAGATTGATATTCATCTTCTCCAAGGTGGCATAAGGGCTAACATTCAAGGATGATCCTCCATCTATCAATACTCCTGTGACCACGTATCTAGAGGACATAATTGCTATGTGCAATGGTTTGCAATGACCAGTCCCTTCAGGAGGTATGTCATCATCAGTGAATGATATCACATTATTGTTAAAAATGTGATCAACCAAGTGATGGAACTTTTCAATATCCACTGATTTAGGAAAATGGGCTTCTTCCAAAACTCTCAACAAGACCTTCCGGTGATCCTCAGAAGAGAAAACCAAGTCTAGTATGGAAATTTGTTGTGGAGCTTCTCTTAAGCTTGAAACCACCGTGGCTTCATTATGGCCCATAGTATGGAAAAAATCTTCAATCTTCTCCATGGGAATTTTCCCCTTTGACTTAATGGTAGGCTTCATCACCCTTTGGGGAAGATATAGTGGATTTTCCTTCGACACTTCAGCACTTATGTGGGATGTATATCTTTTAACCTCTCCATAATTCCATTAAACTTTCTATAGGCTGACAAGGGGTTATTGTGGTTTGAATGGTAAGATAATTGGCTTTGGCGCAACCACTTTTAAAGGATTTTCAATACCCTTAAGTTGAACAAGTTGAATTGTATATGAGGGGGTAGTTGAATCTGTCTCAGAAGATATGACGACTATAATTTCCTTCCACTTTGTAGGAAATGCGTCCCCACTATCTAGTACTACAACATCATCGTCTGCCATTTGCAGAACACCGCTGTCAATTAGATTCTGAATAAGGTGGCGGAGTGCCTAGCATTCTTTAGTGCTGTGACCGCGAGAATGGGAGTGATATTGGCACACTCCATTAAAATCAAACCATCTTGAACGCGAACTGATTGGAGGTAGCAGAGCTGTGATTCTTCATTCATTGATCAGCATCTGCAATATCTCTTCCATCGGTTGGCCCAAATAGGTAAACTCCCTTTTGTTGGCTAAGTCCCGACTGGCTTTGGCATTTGTTCCTTTTGCAATTTTATCCTCCAGTGTTTCATTTTATGGAGTCCGCGGTGGAGTGTTTGTAACAAGAGGAAAGAGGCTAGCATACTCCTAGCTTAATAATTGATGTGTGACTTGGTGTTGATGGACCACTAGTTCTGCCAATTGATTAACTTGCTCACTCAGAGCCTTCATTTTCTGTTCCATCATAAATTAGATTTGTGCATAATTCCACTTGTCAGCACCATCCTTCCTGGTTTGGGAAGATCTACCAATGGAGTGGGAAGTCTGTCCATTACTCTAATTAATCATGTTAACCTCCTCTTCTTTGTGTTTAGGAAGAGGATTCTCTTGCACATGAGGTTGGTCGGGTTTAGTCACCACGATCTCACCATTATCATTCAAATCCTGGGTCATATGTTTTAAGGCCCAGCAATCTTGGGTATCATGTTCGGCAGCTCTCGCATGATAAGCACATTTCCGGCTAGCGTTGAAACCCTTCCCACTCGGGTTGGCCGGTGGAAAAAGATGGGTAATATTCTTCTGAGTTGTCAGAAGATTGAGAATATTCTCGAGCGAGTCCCCTAAGGGTGTGAACACTCGAGTGCGTCTGACTTCTCCACTTTTTGGCAATGGAGGGTTTGAACACTGAGCTGGAAAATGGGAGTAGTTTCTCTCTCCGAATAAGCGGGGTTTTGTTGCCTTTTTCCTTATAAGTATCAAGGAAACAACATCCTCTTTCTTCTTATGGACCCTCTGGGGGTTGTTTCCATAATTTCCAGACTGGATGTGCTCAGCTACAGCTTTAAGAGCGACGAGGTCTTGAATCTTTCCTGACTTCAATCCCATCTCGGCCATTTCTCCATTTTTGATCATTTTAGAGAATGGTTTGCCAATGCCAGCCAAAACTCTCTCATAGAAAGGAGCTTCTTGAATATCTATGAAAGTCATCACCATTTCAGACTCAGTCATAGAAGGAATAACTTGAGCATCCAGACGCCTCCATCTTTGGGCATACTCTCTGAAAGACTCACTAGCTTGTTTCTTGACCTTGGTAATTTGGTACCGGTCAGGGGACATTTGAGTTTGGAAACTGTACTGGCTGAGGAAAGTATGAGCTAGCTGAAAGTAGTATGCACACAAGCTAATCATGTTTGATGATAAAGCATATGCTTTGTAACAATCTTATTCATTTATTAATAAAAAGTATTAATTTATTAAAGGCTTTTAATTATCTACATGATGCTGTTTTATGATATGTGATAAACCCATAGTTTTAAGCAATGCTTTTAGAATAATGATGATGATCATTCTAATGAGATCTAAATTCTTTGAAAGCTTAAAACTAAAATAGTTCCCAATCATTGGATTACTAAATTGGGGATTAGTGAATCCGGATAGATTGGTACATACGTTGCTTGCTCATTGGAGGAGGATGATTGATCTCATGATCATTTTGTGGAGACACTAAAGCAAGTATGTAGGTGCTTATTAGAGAATAAGTTCTTTGAGCGTGGCTCGCTAAGGAATACCTAATGGAGTTTTATTTGCTGTCATCAATAGGAATTCTGTAGTGATAGAAGTACAAGTAATCCTTGGACTTGAGATCATCATAGTATCTTGTGTATGATGAGTTATACTTTGACTTATTCCTTAAGACCCTTAGGGTATATCAAAGGGTATGCTTGGGTATAATAAGTTGTACATGGAGATAATGTATGATCAATAAAGAATCTACCACTTCTAATAAAAAAGAGAAATGTCCTATGTGATTCGATAAATGACAACCCAAGAGTCCTTGGCCAAAGCGTAATGAAATTAGAAAGGAGTTTTAATTTGCATTATATGGTGTTGTGCATTTAAGAGTCGAAATACATATAATTAAATAAAATAAGACTTGACAAGAATTCCATGTCTTATATTTAATTGGGACATTGTATGGTGGAAGGATTGAATTGTGCAGTAACTATTTACTCAAAGGTTCTTTAATGATTAATGTTGAAATCTATATTATCCGGAAAGTCGTTGATCGCTAGGAGGCTTATCCCTATTGTAGAATAAATATTATTTATTTAAATAAATTAATTATTTAATTTATTTATTTAAATAAGATTAGAATTGTTCTAATTGATTTATTCACAATAGGTTAAATATGGAGAACCTAAAGGGTCACACCATAAAAGGAAGAATAATTATTTAAGAAGTTAATGGCATAATCGTAATAATATGTTATGTATATTTAATTTAATCTATGGTGATAGAATAAATTAAATAGCTTAATATTTATTATTTAATATTTTAGAAATATTAAATATAAATTAATAGGAGGAGTCTTATTAATATTATTACAATTATTATTATTTTAATTTCTAAAAGAGTTTAGGAATTAATTTAATATAAGTACTCTCATTTATTCCTAATTGGATTAGGAAGGAAAATTAGTTAAAGGAGTTTAATTAATTCTCCCTAATAAGATTAGGGAGCTTAATTAATTAAAAGAATTTAATTAATTAAATAAAACCCAATTCTTTAATTGTTAAGGTGGGTTGCCCACATCTATAAATAAGAGGAGTCTTATTATGGGTGGGGGGTGGTTGACTTTCACAACTACGTAATAATTCCAATTTGTTGGAGAGTACGCCCTTTTTCTATAGAGATAGGAAAAACTAGGGTTTGAGCCAATACCCCTTCTTCTTGAATTCCTATTCTTCCTTGGTGGATCACCTCTAGAGGCCAAACACATGGGTGGCTAACGTTGATCAAAGGAAGGAACCAAACCCGGTGGATTCAAGTTGAACGCGAAAAGGATTAGAGGTGGACTTGTACCTGAGGAAGCTCGATCTTCAAGGGTATGATTTTATTCTTTATCTTTTCATTTAATTAATAATTGTGCATAAAGGGTGATCTGGGTTTATGGTTTGTAATTTTTTTTTTTAAACTCTGATTTTTACTCGCTTCCGCTTATTTATGCAATTTGATTGCGTTCTTGAATATTACAAACCTAACACTAGCTCCTCCCAACTATGATTTTTTGAGTTGTCCAACCTGGTATACCACGATCTAGCTTCACCACTCAGACTTTTCTGAAACAGCTGCATTCCGAGCTTTTCATCCTCGGCATAAGATCTGAGTTCTCCAATGAAGACATTCAAATGTGTGTAAGGATCTCCCAACCCATCATACTTTTCAAAATCAGGAGTCTTGAGCTTCTCTGGATAATGAACCCCGGGAAAGATACAAAGGTCTGCATATGAAACACTCCCATGTGTTCCAATTCCTTTGATAGACCGAATGGTCTCTTCCATTTGTAGGACCTTTTTCCTGATGTCATCGGTGTCTGGATCTTCTTTGAGATGGGTGATATAAGGGGTTTTGTTGGTTGTGTCCAACTCAGGTGCGGGAATTTCTTTATCCGGACCATGATTTCCTCTATGTGCAGAGGATTCTGTATGTACGGGCATTCTTGGACCCTGAGTGGACATGTGTAGTTCTTTAAGCAGAATATCCAGCTCTATAATTTGGTTGCTTAGTCCTCCGTACTCCTCGCGAGAGACGGGAGTAGGACTAGTTTGGCTAGATGAAGCCATGCTTGGCTGTAGGCTGATTACCTTTTTGGATTTTGAACGGGTTACTAGACCAATTAAGACTTATGTAGTTTAGTCTTAGTGAATGATATTACATAATGTGTCTATTTAGGAGTATTGTCCTACGAAACTGATGTCAGTTGACAGGATAGTATGTCAGGTTTTGATATAAAAGGAATGCATGTACACATTTTCCTCATATTTTCCATTACATTGAGATTGACATGGAAATGAAATTACAAGTATTTGTAATTGAAATGAGAAAGTATGAAGAGACTTTCCTCCACGTTTGGTTTATCAGAGGCTCACCTACCTTAAGCTACTCTCGCGGATTTTTGGCATGAAGGTTCCCAAATCATCGTAATTTACTCGACGGGAAGTTAATCCGGTCTTTCAACTGGAGCGAATTTGGGTGGTGCCTTTACTGAGCCACGTTACAATTAGTCTTCCTACAAGTCCAGTAATCAAACACCGACAGGATATATTCCTGGTAAAGGAACCACACAACATACATTCACGTACAACGTGTCTCACCGTATGAAAATGATGATATGTGAGAAGCACTAATATCATAAGCAGATATGGTGTGAAGCACTAAGAGAAAATATGTAAATGCATTCATACACATTCATTTAAATGTAAATGCAACATCCACACACAAGCAGATAACAGTTTTGAAAACTTTGTAATAGCGGCTTAAGCCCTCTTACTAGAAGTCCCCAGCAGAGTCGCCACCTGTCGACGTCGGGATTTTTATTTTTCTATTTTCTGTTCTTGTCTTTTGGTGTTCTCATGTTAGGTGAGATTTTTTGAAAAAACAAGTTGTGAAAAGGTCCAACATGTATATGTTGACGATTGGACTGTAAGAGTCGCCAGTTGGTATTTTTAAATGGTTGCACTAACTTAACCGAGAAAAGGTTTGCACATTGACCTAGTGATGTGACACTATTTGACTAGTTTGTAAAACCGAGATTCGTTAGGGTCCGGGGGCTTGATTATGCGGAGCGAAGGTGTTAGGCACCCCTTGAAATTTGTGTTACCACGGTGATCGCCACTTTTCAATTAAACTATTATCTGGATGTGTGTGTGTGTGTGGGTCAATATGCAATTATCTGGAAGTAGTGATATGCCTCGTTTGCACCTATATACAAAGGGTTTGAATTTTGTATAAAAGTTTAGTTTTAAGAAGATATAACAATGATGCTTTGTAACAGAGGTTTTTCAAACCCTTATGCTCAATAGTAATTGAGGCCTTTGATACTTCCATTTTATTATGTGTTCGGCTTTATTGCTTTTATTTTCGAGATGCGAAGCATCTTCGAGAAAATAAGATAAAAAGCATTGCCGAATTCCTTGTGGGCATGATAACCATCTAATGAAATTCAAACACCGTGAATAATTTACAAGCCATGCACAGCTGAAAATGTCCATCACGGGAATCGAATCTAGATTCAGAAGACTGAATCTGTGATCACATGATTCCTAGGCTCACATGATGTAGCAGTTTGTATGAAAGTTGTAAATAGTTATATATATAAAAGCTGTAAATATATATATATATATGAACAATCAATCGCCTTGAAGTAAACTCTAGGCGGGATGAAATGTAAATAAAGCAATAAATGGCCACAAAGTAAACTCCAGGCCTGACAAAAATGTAAATATATATATATATATAAGTATTTATATATATGTAAAAGCAGTAAAAGCTCCGGATGTAAATCCAATCTCAATCAAACAGAGTTTGATGACCTGAGGTATATATTTAAGTATTTATATATATAAATAAAAGTAATAAACACTACAAATATTATATTCAGGCTCAATCGAGATAACTCAATAATATCTATATATATATATATAAGTATTTACGTATATAAATAAATAAAATCAAGAAACCATGGGTCGACTACGGCATCTATTATATACGTGACTCTCAACGTGAATAATAGTGTGTGCAAGAAGTGAGGAAAGGCGTTAAATAATGTAAGGAGGCATACAATGGACTACCAAAGAAGACTTCAATAGCTTTAAATGGATGAACACTCGGTTCCCACCGGTAAAAAGTAGCCAAATATAAGCTCACAAGTGTTTGAAATGAGAAAGCACTCAATTTATAGTGTGTACAGAGCAACTTGGACATGGCTTCTTCGCCGTTTCTCTTTTGAAAATGGTTGCCCCATGCCCTCTGTTCATCGAGGGGGGGATCTGCAGTGTACTGCGATGATGAATGAATGTACTGTGGTGCGTCAGGTGCCGGGCACCACGGGTCCCGTCGTCTCAAAGTTGTGGTTAGTGATCCCTCCTCTCATGGGTTCGGAGGGGGAGATTGTTGGGTGTGGGTCCTCACCCATAAAAGGAATCCAAGTTAAAAAATGATTTACATGTTAGATTGGTTGGTGACTAAGACTAAGACATGCGATCCCTAATTTGATTTGGAGAATAAATTGTTTCTAATCCATAATAGGAATGGATTAGGAAGAGTACTATAAATAAGGCTATGAGGGAGTTTTATTTTATACATGAGAAAATTTTGGTAGCTAGAAAGTAATCGAAAGAATAAATTGAGAGAATCACAGTTTGTTGTCGTGGGTATCCGCCGCTAGAAGGTAGCTAGAAGTTTATTTGTGGTGCAAGATTGATAATACTTGCATGACTAAATTAAAAATGGTGGTATAGATGAAGGTACTATACTGTAATTATTTTTTTCACATGTATAGAACTATTGATTCACATGAATGTACTGTTGATTCACATGATGTACTATTAGGAGAGGTGGTGCAAGTTTGATAATACTTTCAGGACTAAATTAAAAATAAAGAAAAAGATGAAGGTATTATACTGTAATATTTCAAGCCCCAAAACGTGCAATTATCGAAACTATATTTTTCTATAAATAGAAGTTCATTCTTCTTTCATTCTCACCAATTCACTAAGACTCACAAGAGCAATTATAGAGAGAGAAGCTATAGAGAGAAAGAAGAAGAGAAGTCTGCTACTTCATTATTCCAGTATCCAGCCTTCTTCTAAGGTAAGGGATATTATTTTTTTCAGTATTCATAAGGAATAATATTTTCTTCCATACTCTGCAGTATGTGAGTTATATTATTTCGTCTCGTATTCCTGATTATACCCTCATTTTATTAAAGTATTGCTTCTATACTCCGTGAAAGTAGTAGAATATCCTTGAAATTTGCGCTTCATCTAGTATCGTTTCACAAGGATATTTTATGCACATTCTTGTTAAATTTTAAGTTTTTCATGTCAGAGTATTGTCCATGAGTAGTATTCATTTTTACAGTACTATTCACGGGGTACTACTCACAAAGTACTATTCACGGGTACTATTCAAAAAGTACTATTCACGAGTACTATTCACAAAGTACTATTCCCGAAGTACTATTCATGGGGTACTATTCACTTGGGTACTATTCACC
Source organism: Panax quinquefolius (assembly GCA_020205615.1). Classification (NCBI taxonomy): domain Eukaryota; kingdom Viridiplantae; phylum Streptophyta; class Magnoliopsida; order Apiales; family Araliaceae; genus Panax; species Panax quinquefolius. The sequence goes on along the minus strand of CM035171.1, from coordinate 32,564,141 downwards.
CGGGGAATTATTCATGACAAAATTTGATTTCTTTGATGTCCAAATCATTTTTGATACAATATTATTCTTGAATTTTACTCCACAAAGCAGTATCATATTGATAATTTGGACATTATTCAATTCTGGATAAATTAAATTATAAATCTTTAAAAATTTATCATTTGCTTTATTTTAATTGAATTCTTATATCATTGTCATAATCCTCATGCTTATATTGTGATAGAAGTCATATGTGGCTTACGTGCATAGATGTACTACTGATTGGTATGATTATGATCATGGATTATTCGGTATAATCATGACCCGTAATGTTACAAATGATGTGGTAAAAGTCCTCATTGGCCTGTAGTGCATTGATGGACAGTTGTTGGTATGATTATAACCAGGGATTATTCGGTATAATCATAACCATTGATGATTACATGAATATCATTGGTCGTGGTGCAGGGATGATTCGATGATGTGGTTTATTTATTAAGCTGAGTCTCAGCAATAAAGTTGATGAAAAACCTTTTTAAATTATAGAAGATAGTAGATATCATGCTCTACTTAACTCTTCTAATAGATTTCTTGTTCTGCTACAGTTAAACATGATGTTTATTGTATTTTATCAGTTTAACACTGTTGAAGGCTAACAATAATTTATTCTGCATTATCTTAGTCATAATATTTCTTACTGTGTAAGTTGAGCTCACCCTTTTGCTTTCATTGTTCTCTCCAGGAAATGAGAACGTAGCCAGGACTAGTCAAGGAACAGAGTGACGGTCCGAGATGGTGTCTATAGTAGTCCTCACTATTTTATGAAATAGTGTGATAATAAATGTAATGAGGACTTCATTTGAGTTTGAATACTGTCTATGAGATAATATTCGTGTAAAAACTCTAAGCTACGCTTTTGTCGTATTGTATAAAAGAAGTTTGTATTTGATTTATGTACCATGTATTTGGCAACTCAGAATGGTTGATGTATACCTATTTTGGGGGCGTCATAGTTGGTATCAAAGCTTAGGGATATGATCCCTGGCTGAGATGTGAGACAAGAACTAGGAAGGGAGAGACGGGAAATTCATTCGCTAGTATGACCTACCTAAGTTTATTTGGTATTTAATTGGTCAGTCAGAGTATAGAGATAATATGTGACATGTCAATTAACCCTTGTTTTGTGGCAGTGTTTGAAAATGACATCTAAAAATGTTGAGATCAACAATGAAGCACATGAGACCGTTGAGTCACCAACGATCAATACCCAGGATAATGTGCAACAGGAAGACAATAATCCTCAGGTAAACAATAACACCAATCCAATGATGAACGATGGGATGTTCAGAGGCTTTATGCAATTCATGCAACATCAGGCGAGAGTGGCTCCTGTTCAAAATGCAGGTGGAAACACTGGCAACTCTCGGACGGTCACTGCTAAATAGTTCAAGGAGCTGGGACCACCAGAGTTTATTGGAGAGCCAAAACCACTTAAGGCAGAGACATGAATAAAGCATATCACCAAGATATTTGATGTCTTGGGATGCTCTGAGGAACAAAAGGTTCCCTTTGCCACCTTCATGTCATTGCGAGAGAGGCGATTCTTGGTGGAAATCAGTAAATCATACTCAACTTCTTGACCTTTGAAGATGTCTTGGGAGAAGTTCCCAGAACTGTTCAATGACAAGTACTTTCCTGAAAGTATTCGTCACATGAAGGAGGTAGAGTTTATCAAGCTGGAGCAAAATAATATGGTCATGTCACAGTACGAAGCTAAGTTTGCCGAGTTGTCCCGGTTTGCGTCCCAGTTGGTTGATAATGAGAAGAGAATGACGCGGATGTTTCTAAGAGGTTTGAAACCCGAGATACGTTAATACCTAATTTCTCACAAACTGTGTTTGTATTCAGATGTTGTAAATAGGGCTCAGTTATTAAAGCGCTATAATGATTTAACCCAACCAAGAGAGAGCAGCTGACAAATCGATAATACCAGTGGTAGCAGTCATCGAAGTGGTGACAACAAACGTGGAGGAAATCAATATGCCAAAAATGGTAACCACTTCGGAGGTAATCATGGCCAAGATAATAGAAGTGGAAATTCAATAAAGATGGAAAGACGTCAGCACCAACACATGTTGTTAAGGAAGGAGAAAAGGCGTCGGTCATATATGTTACAAATGCACGAGAGGGAGGGACACATCGGTCCAAGCTATGCATAATGATCAAGGATGTTACAATTGTGGAAGAGAAGGTCATCTAGCCCAATTTTTTCATGCACCGAAGTCAAGTCCAGCTGGGATGGAGGCATCAAAGGCCGTCCCAAACAAGACAAAACCGGTAGTTCAAGGGAGAGCGTTTGTCATAACCTCCCAAAATGCGAAAAATCTGAATGAGATGATCACGGATAAGCTAATCATAAACTCTAGCGAAGTATATCCCTTATTTTATAATGTTTCTATCCATTCTTTTATTTCTCCTACTTGCGCTCAACGTTTAAATTTGACTCCGGAGAAAATAAACTTTGACTTATTGGTTGAAACTCCATTGGGAGAAACCTTCATTACATCCACTATTTATAAGTCTTGTTTGGTTCAACTCGGTACCCTCACATTACCTGTCGATCTTATGTCCTTAAAAATACTTACATTTGATGTGATTTTAGGGATTGATTGGTTAACTACTCATCATGCAAAAAAATGATTGTTTTCGTAAGGTTGTTAGCTTTTATATTCCTAACCAACCTATTATGCAAATTCATGCAACCAAACCACTAAAGTCAATCACTGTCATATCAAGCCATAAAGGTATTCGTTTATTAAAAAACGGATGTAAGGCTTTCTTAGCCCATGTCACGGATTTAAATAAAAATACGTTAGATTTGAATGATATTTCTATTGTTAATAAATTTCCTGATGTATTCCCTGAAGAACTTCCTAGCCTACCCCCAAAGAGTGAAATTGAATTTTGTATCGACCTTGAATCCAGTTCAAACCCCATTTCCAAAGCCCCATATCGAATGGCTCCTATTGAACTTCTGGAGTTAAAAACTCAACTGCAGGAATTGTTAGACATCGGTTTCATTCGACCTAGTATGTCTCCTTGGGGTGCTCATATTCTATTCGTGAAGAAGAAAGATGGAAGTATGCGACTTTGTATTGATTATCGGGAGTTGAATCATGTCACCATCAAAAATAGGTACCCGTTGCCTCGCATTGATGACCTATTTGACCGGTTGCAAGACGTCAAATTCTTTTCAAAGATCGATCTTTGTTCCGGATATCATCAATTAAAGATTAAAACTAATGACATTTCAAAGACTGCTTTCAGAACTCGGTACGGGCATTACGAATTCCTAGTCATGTCTTTTGGATTGACTAGTGCTCATGTTGCCTTCATGGATATGATGAACCGAGTATTTAAGGAATATTTGGATCACTTTGTGGTCGTCTTTATTGATGACATCTTCATTTACTCCAAAAGCTTCGTGAAAACAAGTTATATGCCAAGTTGAAGAAATGTGAGTTCTAGCTTGAGGAAGTAGCATTCCTTGGGCACGTAATATCAAATCACAGAATATATGTTGACCCGACAAAGATTGAAGCAATTTAAAGCTGGGAGCAACCTAAGTCAGTGACTGAAGTACGTAGCTTTCTCGGTTTAGCTGGTTATTATCGGAGATTCGTAGAAGGGTTTTCTCGAATCACTACTCCATTAACTCAGCTGAATCGAAAAGATACAAAATTCGGTTGGAGCAAGGAATGTGAGAAGAGTTTTCAAGAACTCAAGATGAGACTCATTTCAAAGACTGTTTTTGACAATAATACCATCGGCTCGGAGGAATTTGTCATCTACAATGATGCTTCAGGCAAAGGGTTAGGATGTGTTCTCATACAACATGGGAAAGTCATAGCCTATGCCTCACGACAACTCAAAGAATATGAGAGGAATTATCCTACTCATGATCTAGAGTTGGCATTTGTCGTTTTTGCGTTTAAGATTTGGAGGCATTACCTGTATGGAGAGAAGGTGGAGAACTATACGGATCATAAAAGCCTCAAATATTTCTTCACTCAAAAAGAACTCAACATGCGGCAATGACGATGGCTTGAGTTATTGAAAGATTACGATCATACCATTTAATACCATCCTGGAAAAACGAATGTAGTAGCTGGCGCTTTAGTAGAAGATTATATGCGGGTACGAGTGCGATATTGTCAACGCAAAGGCCCATTTTGTATGACTTACAAAGAATGGAGATAGAGTTAAAGACTCTAGGGACCCATGTGATAATGGCAAATATACGAATAGAACCGACTTTAATCAATAAAGTTAAAGCTGCTCAAGCTACAGACCTAGAGCTGATGCGTATGAGGAAGAAAGTGCAAGAAGGTGTTATTCCGAAAGCAAGAATCGATAAAGAAGGAATACTTCGAGTCAACTCCAGACTTTGTGTTCCTAACGATTCTGACTTGAAGTATAAAATCATGATGGAGGCGCACAACACACCGTTTACAATCCAACTTGGGAGTACCAAAATGTATTATGATCTTTGACATACATTTTGATGGAGCAATATGAAGAGAGAGATAGTGGGGTTTATCTCAAGGTGTCTAACTTGTCAACGAGTCAAGGCAGAGTATCAAGTGCCAAAAGGTCCATTGCAACCACTTGAATTTCAAGAATGGAAGTGGGAGCACATTACCATGGATTTCGTTACTGGTCTTCCTAAGGTTTCTCAAGGCATAGATGCGATTTGGGTCATTGTTGATAGATTGACCAAGTCTGCTAATTTCTTACTGATGCGAGAAATTTATACACTTGAACGTCTTGCTCATATGTACATAAACGAGATTGTATGGTTTCATGGTATGCCAGTATCCATAGTTTCTAATCAAGACCCAAGATTCACTTCATGATTTTGGGTTAGTTTGCAAAAAACCATGGGCACAGATTTACGATTTAGTTTGGCATATCATCCTCAAATGGACGAGCAGTTGGAGAAGAATATTCAAACTCTTAAAGATTTATTAAGACTCTATGTCCTTGACTTCAGAGGAAGTTGGGATAAGTTCTTACCATTGGTGGAGTTTTCCTACAACAACAGTTATTAAGTAAGTATTGGCATGGCTCCATTTGAGGTATTGTATGGAAGAAAGTGTCGTTCTCCAGTATGCTGGGATGAGGTGGGTGAAGAAACTTTGTTGGGACCGGAGTTGGTACGTATAACTACGGAAAAGATTCAAACGATCCGACAACGTATAAAAACCTCACAAGATCGACAAAAGAGGAATGTTGAACTTCATCGAAAGAACGTGGAATTAAATATTGGAGATCATGTGTTGTTACATGTTTCTCCATGGAAAGGAGTTACGAGATTTAGAAAGAGGGAAAAGCTCAATCCTCGATTCATTGGCCCATTTATAATCCTCGATCGAGTAGGAACTGTGGCCTATAGACTCGCCTTACCGCCAAGTATGTCTCGTGTTCGTAATGTTTTTCACATATCTATGTTACGTAAATTTGTGAAAGACCCGAACCACATTATTGAATTAGAACTGGACGAGATAGCGGAAGATTTAACGTATGAAGAAGTACCTGTTAAAATCTTGGATAAGAAGGATCATATTCTACGCTACAAGGTTATACCTCAAGTCAATGTTTTGTGGAGAAACCACGATGTTGAAGAAATGACCTGGGAGTTAGAATCTGAAATGAAGTCAAGGTATCCTCACCTCTTCGACATACCAGGTACGCCACCTAATTTCGAGGATGAAATTTCAAAGAAGGGAAGTTTGTAAGACCCCCAAATTTTATGAATAAAGATTAATAATGTTATAGTTGTGGGTAATATTTACAAATTTTGCAAAGTAAGCAAGTGGTTATATAATATTCGATTGGTCGGAGAATATTTGTACGACGGCACAATCATTGGTGGAACCCACAACGAAAGTATTGTCGTAGTTAGAAAATGACTGAATTATCATTTTATAAAAATAACAGCGAAAGTTTTACCATTAAACTGTTGAACTACCCCGTGGTAAAAGAACAGTAATACGCGTGGTTGCATAGTAGCACACGGTATTAATTATTGATGCTTACGTGAGAAGTCACTCAGTTGTACTTAATTATTGCTACAGTAATTGCTGCATAATATCTCTCATATTATTGATTCAATTATTATCACAGTATCATCTGCATAATATTTATTATTATTAAATCAATCATTGAGACGACAAAGTTATTCATATTATTATTTGCAATATTGACAAAGTCTAGAAAGTTCTATCGAGGAGAGGTTTGGTCACCTAATTGCGCGCCAATAGGGAGAAATCCTTATCGGAAAGCCACCTCTTTCTTGGGAATGATCTAGTTGTTAAATATTGTGAGTTATAATATTAATGATGAATAAGTTTGTATTGATTAAAGATGAAATTGATATTTTTATTGTGTTGGGATTATTAGTGTTAATTGAAATCGACATCTATTTCGATAATAATTGATGTCTAGAGGTTATATTGACCAATCAGGTAATTAATTGGATAAATGAACAATTAATTTCTATTAATTCACATGCTTATAACTATTTGTTCACATGTGTGTACTATTGATTCACATGCATGTACTATTAGGGGAGGTGGTGCAAGATTGATAATACTTGCATGACTAAATTAAAAATGGAGGTATAGATGAAGGTACTATACTGTAATTATTTTTTTCACATGTATTGAACTATTGATTCACATGAATGTACTATTGATTCACATGATGTACTATTAGGGGAGGTGGTGCAAGTTTGATAATACTTGCATGACTAAATTATAAATGAAGGAAAAGATAAAGGTATTATACTGTAATATTTTGAGCCCCAAAATGTACAATTATTGAAACTATATTTTTCTATAAATAGAAGCTCATTCTTCTTTCATTCTCACCAATTCACTAAGACTCATAAGAGCAATTATAGAGAGAGAGAAGCTATAGAGAGAAAGAAGAAGAGAAGTCTGCTACTTCACTATTCCAATATCCATTCTTTTTCTAAGGTATAGGATATTACTTTTTTCAGTATTCATAAGAAATAATATTTTCTTCCATACTCTGTAGTATGTGAGTAATATTATTTCATCTCGTATTCCTAATTATACCCTCATTTTGTTAAAGTATTGCTTCTATACTCCGTGAAATTAGTAGAATATCCTTGAACTTTGTGCTTCATCTAGTATCATTTCACAAGGATATTTTCTGCACATTCTTGTTAAATTTTAAGTTTTTCATGCCGGAATATTGTCCATGAGTAGTATTCATTTTTACAGTACTATTCACTCGGGTACTATTCACCTGGGGAATTATTCATGACAAAAATTGATTTCTTTGTTGTCCAAATTATTTTTGATACAATATTATTCTTGAATTTTACTCCACAAAGCAGTATCATGTTGACAATTTGGACATTATTGAATTTTGGATAAATTAAATTATAAACCTTTAAAACTTTATCCTTTGCTTTCTTTTAATTGAATTCTTATATCATTGTCATCATCCTCATGCTTATATTGTGATAAAAGTCATCTATGGCTTACGTGCGTAGATGTAGTATTGATTGGTATGATTATGACCAGGGATTATTCGGTATAATCATGACCCGTAATGTTACAAATGATGTGGTAAAAGTCCTTATTGGCATGAAGTGCATTGATGGACAGTTGTTGGTATGATTATAACCAGGGATTATTCGGTATAATTATGACCATTGATGATTACATGAATATCATTGGTCGTGGTGCAGGGATGATTCGATGATGTGGTTTATTTATTAAGCTGAGTCTCAGCAATAAAGTTGATGAAAAACCTTTTTAAATCATAGAAGATAGTAAATATCATGCTCTACTTGACTCTTCTAATTGATTGCTTGTTCTGCTGCAGTTAAACTTGATGTTTATTGTATTTTATCAGTTTAACATTGTTGAAGGCTAACGATAATTTATTTTGCATTATCTTAGTCATGTATTCAAACTCACAGTATATGTGTTGTCGTATTTTGCACGATAATTGTAGTACTGAAATTGTATTTGTTTCTGTACCATGTATTTGGCGACTCAGAATGGGTGATGTATACCTATTTTGGGGACGTCACACTATTACTGAAGAAGTATTTGAAAAAGGGTTTTGCATCTCTACTCATCTACACTTTGGGTAATCACTTCAACCCAATTCCTATTTTACGTTATTAAAGTTTTCATGAAAATGGCTTTTAAGTTAACTGTTAAAATCTCTGTAGTTGGAAAGGGTAACGATTATGTGAATATATGTGTTAATATAACATCATTTCATATTTTACTATATATTGTCTCGTTCCATAACAACAGTTTCATAAAAATATGTCGTAGATAGTTTATTCAAAATTACAGAGTATAGAAATATGGCCATATGGCCCTTACACGCAAATTTACTACGGCAATCATATGTTGTCTCATAAATTTATACTTGCATATGATTATATATGTTAAAACGAAGAAATCAAACTTCGAATGGACAGATTTGGTGTTATAATGAACTCGTAGTGTTAATTTTTATGTTTTGTTTTCAAAACTTTCTAGAACATCAAGAACAGTGAAATTATGTATTTTGATTCAAGTAATTATATGAATTAAGTTGTTAAAATCATGTTAGAAAGGTTGGGTAATGATCATATATGAATTATAGTATCTGAGTATGTTTAAATTAATGTATGGACAAAAAAATTGAAAGTTATGGCCATGCTATGTGTTCTTCAAGAGAACATATGAACTTGTGAGAGATTTTTTTGGCCTAATTTGGCCTTATTATGCAGAAACTGAGTCTGGGTAACCCCACCCCCAGCGGGCTTTACCAAACTAAATTACCCCGCCCCCAGCGGGTAAAAAATAAAATAAAATAAAATAATAATAATAATTAATAAATAAATAAATAAATAAATAATAATTAATTAAAATATTTATCAAATAAAATGAATATTTTAATTAAGATATTTATAGAATAAAATAAATATTCGAAGAAAATTATTAATTAAAATATTTATCAAATAAAATGAATATTTTAATTAAGGTATTTATGGAATAAAATAAATATTTGATGAAAATTATTATTAAAATATTCATAAAATAAAGTAAATATTTTAATTGATATATTTATGGAATAAAATAAATATTCGATGAAAATTATTAATTAAAATATTTATCAAATAAAATGAATATTTTAATTGAGATATTTATGGAATAAAATAAATATTCAATGAAAATTATTATTAAAATATTTATAAAATAAAGTAAATATTTTAATTGAGATATTTATGGAATAAAATAAATATTTGATGGAAATTATTATGAAATAATTTATTCGAGTGTAATAATAGTAAGGGAATGAAAATATTCTAATTTAATCAAGTAATTAAATTAGAAGGGTTATGAATTGTTAAATAAAGTGGAGTTTATATTAAATAATTAAGTAAAAATGTAACTAATGAATGTTGTGAATACATATGGTATGTGTGTAGGATTTGTGGTGAACGGAAGTAGTAATCGTTTAGCCTACGCACGAGGCAAGTCCCTAAACCTTGGTTCTTTACATAAAGCAAGTTCTTTATTCTATCTTGTTTATTATTGTTCAAGTCAAGATTTCATATTAGATGTTATCATTCTTTAAAAGCATGATTCATGTTATACAATACTTACTCGATTGTATACATCTTGAACTTTATTATTCAAATTGAATATCAATTATTGTTTAACCTTGTAAGACTAGCGAACCCTTATTGATTCGACTATTCCATAGTTGATGAACGTTCTAAATTTCAGAACCATTGTTGAGCTTTTGCAAACCAAACTTCCTTTGGTGCGGACTCTAATGTCAAACTGAGATGAACAACCCTGTTATAGGGGACTAATTATGCTTTATCGTTAAGATATTGTGCATAATATGGTACTAAGGGTTGATCCCCCTATGTACGAGAAGAAGAGTCCATAGTCTTATGACTGTTAAAGGTTTCAAGGATAAACATTTGACAACCTAGGGCGTAGTTCAAGGTCTTATAACCCTCAGAAGTTCTTATGATTCTTGTTATTCATTATTAATTCAAAAACAAAGCTTTCTTATTTCAGAAGTCATTGATTCATTCGAATGTTATTATTTTATTATTATATTATTATACTTGTGGGCAATCGTGCTCACTCTTGCGTAATAATAACATTGCAGTTAAGAACGAAAGGTTCGACGAGCCTTCTACTAGTAAAGGCAAGGGCAAAGTTAACAAGTGATGAAGACTTGTTATTTATTTGTTATGTTATGTTTCAGACTTATGTTTAAGTTGTGTAAGATTAAATATTTGTTTATGTTTCCGCATTTGAGATTTAAGGTTAGTATGGCCTGGGATTTATGTATTTATTTTTAGATGTTGTAACTCCATATGGAGAGGATTTATTTCTATCTATTTATGTTTTGTCATTTATTATGGGTAGATAGATACATGATGTTTGGACAGTGAACACCAAATCCCGTGGGAATTGAAGTACCCGAATTTGGGGGTGTCACATCTTATCCTATTTGAGGACAAATGAGCAAAGGTAGTAAAGCAAAATAATCCGGGTAATTAGTCTACCATCATGGATTGTGGCTAAAATTTTTGTATGCATGCAGGATCGTTGTGACTGTGGGTAGGTGTGCTACTGGATGGCCACCTAGTCATGCCTATGTACATGTAGATAGTCTTATTTACAAAGAATACTCTGGAAAAATTTTCCAAAAGTCTAGGCATTGGGTAGTCATGCATTTTTAACTCTATTGTAAGCGTATGTTAAAGTAATGCATGAATGCATGTAGTCATAAAATGAATTTAAAAAAAAGCTCCAAGTTAGAATTTACCACACCCTTTCTGATGTGATTTGGAGATTTGTGTCCAGATATATATGGATCCGGATCAGCTGAGTAGTTCCCACATGACCACTTCAGGGAGGAGGGCTTCAGCCGAGTAGTTCCCGTCGTTTAGTGGAGGCGATGATACGTCCTATCCGGGTTGATGCACCGGATGTTGAGGATGAGGAGGAGGATGTATCGGCTACGACTCCAGCTCCTGCTACTTATGCTCCCCGCAGGGATCTTCCAGGCATTGTGGTGACGATTCCAGATCTTCTGGGTGATTTGAGTCGCCACCCCTCGATTTACTTGCAGGCAAACGAGATAAAAGCTGGGTTTGATCTTCCTTTTTCCTATTGATGAGGAGTAAGGATTTTGACATTGATTTGAATTTGATGTAGGTTCCCAGCTTTACACAGCCTCGAGGGAACTGGCTCAGTATACACTCCCTGCATCAGGCTCTACATCCAGATTACCGAGGTATTGTGCATGATTTTGGCTTTGGGGCGTTCTTTTCCATTTTTCCCTGCCATTGTCCCTGGGGTTACCTCAGGGCATTGTCTGAGTGCTGGTTTCACCAGACTCAGTCTCTTCATTTTTTGGATTATGAGGTGATGATTGCGCCGATGGATTGGCGATTTATCACCGGTATAGAGTTTGGAGGGGTGCCAGTGCCATATATGGGGAACATTACCCCAACTACCGTTAGATCTTTGTTAGGAGTTCCGGCTGAGGCGCTCAAGGATAGGACCGTTCGTACAGGTCCTTTGAGCGTAGATGCTATGACTGGGCTAATGAGTTAGCCCATGCCCGCTAATGTGAGAGTCAAGGATCACATTCTTCTGAGATTGTTCCTGGTTATTATCAGGGGTTGTTTCATTGCAGATAACTCTTCCACGATGTCATTCGTTTTGATTAGTACCACTCGGGAGGTGGACCGTATTGGAGAGTATGACTAGGGCTCCTACATCTTTGCCTATTTCCTCAGGGGAATGCGCATGCGTTCGCAGGGCTTGACAGAGGCTTGGCTAGGATTTTACCCATTTCTGTTGGTGAGTGTTTCTCTTTTGATTTCCCATATACAGGTTAAGAGTGTTGACTGACAGCAGATGTTTGCCTTTGTATTGGCAGTTTTGGTCCAATGAGAGGCTTCCATGTTTGTGTCCTATTAGTGTGTTAGGTTTAGATACCTATCCACGAGGACGACGATGGCATCACTCCATTTTGGCGGAGGTTCCTGTAGCTGAGGGTTTCACCCATTGTAGCTTATAGTTGGAGTTGTTGACAGCTGATGCCATCACTTGGGTTCCCTACTCTAGAGAACATTTAAAGATCAGCTTTGAGGATGGATATCCGACTAGTGTCAAGCATGAGATGTCCACTCGCCATATTCCTCTCTTCACAGATGGAGGATGGGAGCTCTATTTAGGAGAGCATGCTATTAGGAGCACCACATGAGAGATTCGTGTACCGATCTTGCCTCCTGCCAGGCGTTATTGGTCTGTATGTCGATGACATCCCATTGATGGGCATTGACGGCTACATTTTGTCAGAGGGTCCGTTTATTTAGGAGGCATTATACCACTGGTGGTCCCATCATACCATCGGAGCCGAAACTCGCGCCACTCAGTTCATGAGGGATATGGTTCCTGGATCCATGATGATGATGGATTGGATGACCTGTGTCCAAGATCCGACTCATTTGACATAGATTGACAGTTTGACTCAGCAGTTAGACCGGACACATTTTTTCATCCGGTATTTGGGCCGAGATCATTCAGAGGTGGATACTTTTAATCCTTCCAGCTCGAGACTGGCCCTTCAGATGACCCATATGGCTTTGCCGGTGCAGATCCTCCCTTGTATATGCATGACATCCCTCTTGGCAGAGATCCAGTGACTCAGGAGGAGTTACATCAGGTGGACTGGATTGATGATGTAAATATAAACACCATTGTCTTCTTCTGATGTGTATTCTCGATATATCTTTTGATGGGCATCTGTTAGATATTGGGTGGCTGTGCCCCATTCTCTTTATATCTTTTGATAGGCCTCTGTTATTGTGCCCCATTTCCCTGTATTTTTTAGTTGTATAGAGATGATGTACTTAGATGATGATGTACTTAGGAATGTATGTATTATTTATTATTCCCTACATCATATTGCCATCGATTATTTGTCATGCACGTATTATGTCATGCATATGTATGTCCAGAGATATTCAGTATTGACCCCTGGATGGTCTTATGATACGGCCCACACAGATGTCTTCTTCGACAGTCAGCCGTATTGATCACACCCCACCAGTATTGGTGGCCTCCCGTCTGAGATCTTGGTATAATAGTGTATCCCCTTCAGATAGGGTGATTGTAGATCAGCTATTACAATATTCCATGGCCCTCCTGACGTTCCAAGTTCCATTGGGCTTTGTAGATGGCATGCTAGACCATTGGGTACTGGAGAGGTAGGTTTTCCGGTTTGGCACCCATGAGTTGACTCCTACCTTAGAGGAGTATGAGCGTTTAACGACTTTGCCCTTAAACAGGCCTTACGCTCGAATGACCTCACCGGGTTGCGGCATAGAGTAGTATAGGATGAGATTACATCTGGCCATATATTATCCCAGCATTTTCTGATAGACAGATTTGGCTAAGTGGACAGTTACGCACGATACTCTGGGGATTTCACCACGCCATAGGATCAGTGGCATGTGGCCAGAGTAGATGTACTCGTGATGTGCATAGTGGCTTATTTGTACATGTCACTGTACATGGATGAGCTGGACATCGGTGTTGTCATGATGGCGAGAGCTCTCAAGGAGGGTCATACCATTATTCCAATGATTGTGGTAGAGACACTGAGGGCAGCCATGTATTGCAAGACCTATTCTGCAGGGGTGTTTATAGGCAGCTCAGTCTTATTGTACGTGTGGTTCATGTCACACTTGAGACCGATTGGCACTTTCCGACGACATGGGTATTGTTTTTCCCATGAGATAGCCATGTCTTACACCGTTCAGCCATCGAAGTGTGTAGACGCTGCATCCTGGTCGGTGTTCTTGGCAGGGATTAGAGATCCATTTGACCTTCTGCCGTGTCCAGGGCTCAGTTCACCCTATAACTTCATTACTCATACACTAGGCATGGATTATCTCCCTCTAGCTGGTTTGAGAAGCATGACCATATATCACCCACTAGCTATGATGTCACAGTTTGACCAGTTTTAGGATGTGCATCCTTTTAAGGGTGCGTTGGGCCAGCACTTGTCATCCCACCATTTGTCAAACAGAGATGACATCTGTATGTATGCTGTTGGGATCGATGTGAGAGTGTTGAGTTTTTACATTAGCCGTCGTCCGGCCATTCGATGAGTATTCTACGTGGATGGAGACAGAGACTGCATCGGCTGTTGTAGTATCCATAGTACCGGGGATTGATTCAGATAGTTGAGAGCCCATGGAGGACATTGATTCTCACACCGAGGAGGAGCCATTCACTAGGTTGCCAACAGCTCTTGTAGATTCTCCCAGTACGAGTGCTACTGTAATTCAACATTGAGCATAGTATTTGGAGCAGAGTCTTCATCTGATGACCTTCGAGAGAGATCAGGCTAGGGCCTTGATGTTGACAGCTCTTTATGGGAGAGTCGTCGCTCTATTAGAGAGAGACGAGGCATTAGCACATAGAGATACCGCTGTTGTTGAGCGGGATAAGGCCAGATCATCTAGAGATGCAGTGATTATTGAGCGGGATAACGTTATATCTGCCCGAGATATCGCTGTTACATATAGTACTACAGTGAGGTCCCTTACTTTTGGCATTATTAAAGTGATGAGCACATATATTGATGAGCATAGTGCCACCATGCAGTTACCTCCTTCTTCTGAGATGGATGCTATGTTAGGCTTGATAGCCCGCATACACACTGACTTGTAGATGGGCTTGTATTTTCCTGCACAGAGTAGCTTATCCATTTTATCATGTATAGTACACATTTGTATATATCAAACAACATTATATATAGCATGGAAACATATTTTGATCACTTCCCTTTTAGTTATGCCTTGTTGCTTGCTTGATATTTGTTTGTTTCTCCAGGGCTTGTGATCTCGATGTATTCTGAATTCCTCCTTAATGGATGGACATTGAGCTGTCTCAGTATCTTTCAGAATGGATCATTGATCTGTGTGTATTCCCTACCATCTTTGGTGTCTTGGGACTGGTTTCTATATGTAGATGTGGAGAGGAGTGTGGCTTTCCTCTCTGAGGTTGACCGCAGCACAGATGATCGACGGTACTACTTTATATGGGGGAGCCCCGTTAGTTCCATCTCTTATGGATTGGTGTTTCTCTTTGAGGAAGCAATCACAGCTTAGATGTTCGCTGATTCCCTCGTTTACATGGGGAGGTCAGGTAGTTCCATCCCTTTGGTCTGAAGCCGATGAAGTGTGGTGGATTGAAAGATGATCCAAGTACTGTTGACAAGTTTTTGTGTTTTAGTAGGGGTTAAGACCGAACCATAAATGACTGCTTACGTACTCCTATTGAAGAGGAGATCAGGTCTGTCTAGTTCGAACTTGGTGTGGAGGTTCAACGTTGTTTATGGCAGAAGGGTGTAGAGATGTGTTTGTAGAGCAGGGTGTAGAAATGTTTTTTTTTGTTTTATTGCAACCAGACCATATAAAATGGCTTCCTACGTACTCCTGTGTATCAAGGAGATCGGGTCGGCGTAGTTCACCCCATGTTCAGGACAGTTTGCAGGCAAAAAGTTTAATCCCATGTATAGAATAAACAGAAGGTGTGAAAAGTTTGATCCATAGTGGGATAAAATGCAGGTGTGAAAAGTCTTATCCCTGGTGGGACAAAACTGCAGGTGTAAAATGCTTTGAAAACAAAGTTGAGTAGAGGATCTACTAATCTGAAACCAGGCTGCTGGTTGGAAAGTGTGATTGCCCCTGATGGGGCAAATGGGTGAGAAGAAAAGGTTGTATGTAGTGAGGTTTAGAAAACCTGAATTGACCGGGGATCTAGTGATCCAAAACTAGGATGTTTGTTTGCTGGTAACTTCAGACATAGTACCGTTTCACGGTGTCTGAGTTGATATGCTATGGAAATTCATCGCCATCCATTTCTTGTAGTCTGAGAGCACCTCCTGTCAGTACCTCCTTGATAATAAATGGGCCTTCCCAATACGAGGCAAATTTTCCTTTGGACTGATCTTGGTTGTCAATGATCTTCTTCAAAACCAAGTCATGTTATCTAAAATACTGTAGCTAGACTTTTTTGTTATAGGATCTAGTGATCCTTTGTTGGTATAATTGACCATAAAAGATAGCAGCGGTTCGTCTTTCATCTATTAGAGACAATTGGTGATACCTATCTTGTAACCGTTGGTCTTCATCCAGCTGAGCGTCTATCAACACTCTGAGGGATTCCATTTCCACTTCTATGGGGAGCACTGCTTCCATCCTATAGGTTAATGAGTAGGGGGTTGCCCCAGTGTAAGTGCGCATTGATGTTCTGTAGGCTAACAGAGTCAGAGGCAAGCAGTCAGGCCATCCTTTGCGATTGGCAGACATTTTTTGCATGATCTTCTTGATGTTTTTGTTAGCCGCTTCAACAACACCATTCATCTTTGGTCGGTAGATTATGGAGTTGAGGTGTTTAATGTGGAATTTACTGCATAACTCCTCCATCATTTTGTTGTTGAGGTTCTTAGCATTATTTGATACAATTACCTCTGGTTGTCTATATCGACAAATGACATTGTTTCTGATGAAAGCAATGATAACTTCTTTTGTAACCCTAGGGAAGGAGGCTGCTTCTACCAATTTGGTGAAGTAGTCGATCATGGTGAAGATAAACTGATGCCCATTACTGTCTTTAGGCTCGATGGGCCTGATCACGTCCATTCCCCATATTGAGAAGGGCCAGGGTGAACTCATATTGTGGAGCTCCCTTGGAGGGGCGTGGATAACATTCCCATGAATTTGGCATTGATAACATCTCTTGACGTGATCATCACAGTCAGCTTTGAGAAAGAGCCAATAATGCAATGTTCTTAGGATCTTCTTTACAAGTAAGGGGGCCGCTCATGTGTGGGCCACATACTCCACCATGGATTTCATCCATGAGCCTTTGAGCTTGGTCCTTGTCCAGACATCTGAGGAGACCTAGTCCTGCATCTCTTCTGTAGAGTGCGTCTCCGCTCAAGTAGAATTTCATAGCCAGTCGATGGATCCGCCTTCTTTCAGTCGGACTCACCTCAACGGGTGTAGATCCATCTTGTAAGTACTCCTTGATGTGCTAATACCAAGGGTGTTGGATTGGAGGTAGTTCATCTGATACTTCTCCAATGTAATTCCAATAGGCTGGAGCCTTTTGTTGGGTAAATGTGATGGTTGGCATGTTTTCCTTGTCAAGTATGTTGATCAAAGAGGCCAAGGTTGCTAGCGCATCCGCAAAGTCATTCCTATTCCGAGGAATGTGGAGGAAGGATATTTCTTTAAACTACGAAGCCATCTGTAGAACCTACCGATGGTAAGGCAACAAGTGTAGTTCTTTGGTGTGGTAGATTCCTGTTGTTTTTCTGATTACCAATTCGGAATCCCCAAAGACAGTTAACTGTATGATGCCCATTGATTTGGCAAGTTTTAGCCCCATGATACAGCCTTCATACTCAGATGTGTTGTTGGTGTTGGCAAACTACAATTTTACAGAGACGAGATGTTGCTCCCCCGTAACGGATACTAGAACTGCTCCTGCTCCAGAGCCTTTTATGTTTACAGCTCCATCAAAATACATCTTCCATGATTTGTGTACATTGCCCTGATGGTGTTGCTGAATTGTCATTACCCCTTCATCGGGGAAGTATTTTTCCAAGGGTTTGAAATCCCTTGAAGGTGCGGCGGCCAATTAATCCGCAATTCCTTGACTAGCTTTGACTAGCTGCCCTTTGATTATAAGGAAGGCCTTCTGGCACTCATCATTCCATTTCATGGAGGAGTTCTTCCTTAACAACATGAAAATAGGCTCACAGGTTGTTGTGAGTTGGGATATGAACCTTCTAATGAAGTTGATTCTTCCCAAAAATCCCCGTATTTCCTTCTCTGTCTGAGGAATGGGCATTTCTGTGATGGACTGGATTTTAGTGGGATCCAGCTCAATCACCTTGTTGCTGACTAGGAAACCTAGTAACTTGCTTGATTTGACGCCAAAGGCACACTTTGCTGGATTCAACTTCAAGATTTACTTACGCAACCTGTTGAAGAGCTTTTTGAGATGGTCTAAGTGATCTTCCTCCCTTCGGTACTTGACAATGATGTCATCCACATAGATCTCTATCTCCTTGTGCATTAAGTTATGGAAAAGAGCCATCATGGCTCGCTGGTATATAGTTCCGGCATTGATGAGGCCGAATGACAACTGTCTGTAGCAAAAGGTTCCCCAAGGAGTGATGAATGCAGTTTTCTCACGATCCTCTTCAGCAACCATGATTTGATGGTACCTCGCAAAATAATCAGCAAAGGAGTACATGTCGATTGAAAGATTGTCAATGAGTATGTGGATGAATGGCACAGGAAAGCTATCTTTGAGGCAAGCTTTATTTAGATCCAGGTAATCCATGCAAACTCGCACCTTCCCTCCCGGTTTGGGCACGGGGACTATGTTAGATAACCATTCAGGGAATGTTGACACCATGATGATGCCAGCTTGAAATTGTTTAACAATTTCTTCTTTAACTTTTAAATTCCACTCAGGTTTTAATCGCCTAAGCTTCTGCCTGACTGGCTTGAATCCCTCTTTAATGGGAAGGCGATGAATAACAATGTCAGTTGATAAACTGACCATGTCTTTATGAGACCAAGCAAACACGTCTTGGAATTGGTTAAGTAGAGTAACTGTGTCATTCCTTCGGTTTGGAGTGAGGTCCGTACCAATCTGGATTTGTTTGGGGTTTTCTAAGGTTCCGAGGTTAAAAGAGGTGGTTTGATAAAGATTTGGCTTGGGTTTTTCTTCGACCCATTCTTTGATCTCCTGAGGTATCTCAATGTTCTCTTGTATTTCCATCAAGTCTGAGTCCAACTTTACATCAAAGTTACAGTCTTTGTGGAAAAAAGGCACATCATCATCAATTATAGGCACATCTAACATTAGAGTCCTGAAACAAAAATGCTTTCACTTAATATATATGAAACTGTTCAATCATACAAAGTGTTAGCATGTAATGAAAAAACAACTGCTAATATTGTACAAAAAAGTAAGCAGTTAGTGTTATCTACGGGGTAGAGGGAGTTTCTGCCCTTTTTACCCTCGTCGAAAAATGCAAGGAGTGTTGCTCTAATTGCCAAGGGTGAAGTCCTGGTGGACGGCTATGACGAAGGAGCTGTTATCGCCCTCCTTCTCCCGAATGATGGCCATGATATCTGGACAATCATCGTCGGGGGTAACCCTATTTGTACTGTCCGTGTGGACTATGATGCGTATATTTGATAAGCATCTAGCAATGTCCTGCTTACACCTCCGGTCCTTTTCCTCCGCCTCCGGATCCGGTATCAAGAATTCTTTTCCTTTGGCTGGTATCAATTTAGGAAATAACATAGTCATCACATGTACAGGAACCTTGACTGAAGTCTGTATAGATTTAGCCTCTGTAGGTCATGGAAATCGCCGTATGGCTGAAGATGAAGGAACCTGTTTGTGTTTGTGAGGATTTCTGTGACTGGAGCTAGCAGAATATGTGAAACCCCAGATTTTATGAATAAAGAATTAATTTTCTCGAGATAATTTTTTATATTATGGTGTGAATTTGAGATAATGTTATAGTTGTGGGTAATATTTATAAATTTTGCAAAGTATGCAAGTTGTCATATTATATTCGATTGGTCTGGGAATATTCGTTTTTAAACAAGAAATATTAGACGACGGCACAATCATTAGTGGACCCCTAGCGGAATAATTATTGTCGATTGAAAACGACAAAAATATTTTATTGAAAAAACGGCGGAAGTTTTACCGTTGATCTTGTTGAACTACTCAAGAATAAAAGTACAAAGAATATGCGATGTCTGGCGTTGTTAGTAGTAGCACCAGTATTGATTATTGATATTTTTGTGAGAAGTCACTCGCTTTTGTTCAATTATTGCTACAATAGTCACTTTGATAGTATCTCACATTATTTGATTCAATTATTGTTGATTTAGAAGTTTTGTTTTATTCACGTAATAAAATAGAAACATCTTTTATATAAAACAAAATACTTTATTAAAGTTATTCTATAAATAGAATATATTATATTCTATTATGCATAGTGTTTTGCATAGTAAAATCTTTTATATAAAACAACAGATTTTATTAAAGTTATTCTATAAATAGAATATATTATATTTTATTATGCATAGTGTTTGCATAGTGCTCCAAGATATAGTGTTTGCATGGTAAAAAATTTTTTATATAAATAGAATATATTATATTTTATTTAAAAGATTTTTCTTTAAATATGGACCGTCGATTAAAGTAAATCAACTGGACCGTTCATGGACTAGTTACTTATGCATTCCATTTTCCTATAAATAGAAGCTCATTCCTTCATTATTTTCTTACTTAATTCATTTGAACTCTAGAGAGAGAAACTATAGAGAGATACTATAGAGAGATAGAAGAAAAGTTTTCTGCTACTTCACTACTCTTATATCAAGTATTATTTTACGGTAAAGGATATTATTCTTTTGTATTCAAGAAGAGAACTTATGTTATTTCATTTCTTTATTGTTCTGTTGGAATAACCTGTATACGCGGGCTACCCTATACTTGGTGACATTCTTCTATTATTCTGTCTTTATTATTACGTCAGTAATATCCTCGGTATGCATCTTTATACGCTGGGACTGGTTCCATTTTTATTATTCCGTCTTTATTATTACGTTTGAATATCACATGCATGCTATCATGCACCTGGTTCCATCATTTATTATTCCGCATTTATTATTCTGTTGGAACATCTTGTCGGTGTGAATTTCACCTGGCCTAGTTCCGTTATTATTATTCTATTGAAATAAGCTGCTTATGCGAAGTACCGCATGCATGGTGATATCTTTTGTTATTCCATTCGGTATTATACTCAGTTGATTAAAATTTTGACTTCTATACTCCATGAAATTAGTGGAATATCCTTGATATTTGTGCTTCATCCAAAGATCTTTTTTGTGGAAATATTCTTATGAGCATTCTTGAATTTTACTCTACAAAGCAAAGATCATGTTGACAATTTGGGACGTTATTGGTTCTGGACAAATTAATTCTTGAACTTGTTTTATTGAATTCTTATATCATTGTCATCATCCTCATGTTTATATTATGTTGAAAGTCATCTCGTGGCTCAGAGTGCATAGATGGACTTGGTATGATTATGACTGAGGATTATTCGGTATAATCATGACCGTAATGTTACAAATGATGTGGAAAAAGTCCTCATTAGCCCGTAGTGCATTGATGGGACGAGTTTTGGTATGATTATGGCTATGGATTCTCTTGACCAAGGGTGCAAAGATGAATTGTTTTATGGCATAATCAGATCATTGATGAAAACACGATTATCTTTGGCCCGTAGAGCATGGATAATTTGTGGTCGTGATACTAAAGAATATCATTGGCACCGTAGAGCGGGGATGATTTCATGATGTGGATTATTTATTAAGTCGAGTCTCAAATGATAATGATGATGAAAAACCTTTTAAATCATAAAAGATAGTAGATTTTATTTTCTACTTGACTCTTTTAATGGATTTCTTGTTCAACCGCATTAAACTTGATGTCTATTATATTTTATCGGTTTAACATTGTTGGAGACTAATGATAATTTATTCGCATTATCTTAGTCATAATATTTCTTCTTGGGCTAGTTGAGCTCACCCTTTCTTTTTCACCGTTCTCTTCAGTGAAATGAGAATATAGGCCGGGGGCAAGTCGGGGAGCGGAGTGATGGTCCAGAGGATAGCATTAGTAGTCCTCACTATTTTGTGAAATAGTGTGATAATAATTGTAATGAGGACTCCTTTTGAGTTTGTATAATCTCTAGTAGACAATAATTGTATTCAAACTCACAGTTTATGTTTTGTCATGTTGTACACGATAGTTGTATTAGTAAGTTGTATTTGAATTCTGTACCATATATCTGGTGACCCAAGATGGGTGATGTATACCTAATTTTGGGGGCGTCATAGAATAGCCTAGTCCAGCTGTCCTTATTTGACTAGGAACTTGAATTGGGTGCTTAATCCCCTGATGATCTTTGCCCAACCCTTGTCCAGTTTGATAACCCAAAGATAACATTTCTTGGCTTGACGACATTACTTCGGCAGAAACTCTGGGTATCAGAGGTGGCGCCCCAATGGGATGGCTGTGAGTGTTGCTTACCTCTAGGGCATGAAAGCTGACAGGCTCAACTTCTGAATTGAAACTGATGAGTGGGATGTCACCTTGTTCAGGACATTCTGGCTCAGCATTAACAGTGACTAGATTTTTGTTAATGATGTATTTGAGCTACTGATGTAGGGTTGACGAGACGGCTCCAGCCATATGAATCCACGGTCTCCCTAAAAGAAAGTTGTATCCTGCAACTATTCTGAGCATATGAAAGGATACGCAGAATGTATGTGGACCAATCTCCACAGGTAATTCAATCTCTCCGAATGAATTTTGTCGGGACCCATCAAAAGCTTTGATAACCGTATGGCTGCTTCGGATCCTGTTGAGATTGATATTCATCTTCTCCAAGGTGGCATAAGGGCTAACATTCAAGGATGATCCTCCATCTATCAATACTCCTGCGACCACGTATCCAGAGGACATAATTGCTATGTGCAATGGTTTGCAATGACCAGTCCCTTCAGGAGGTATGTCATCATCAGTGAAAGATATCACATTATTGTTAAAAATGTGATCAACCAAGTGATGGAAATTTTTAATATCCACTGATTTAGGCAAATGGGCTTCTTCCAAAACTCTCAACAAGACCTTCCGGTGATCCTCAGAAGAGAAAACCAAGTCTAGTATGGAAATTTGTTGTGGAGCTTCTCTTAAGCTTGAAACCACCTTGGCTTCATTATGGACCATAGTACGGAAAAAATCTTCAATCTTCTCCATTGGAATTTTCCCCTTTGACTTAATGGTAGGCTTCATCACCCTTTGGGGAAGATACAGTGGATTTTCCTTCGACACTTCAGCACTTATGTGGGATGTATATCCTTTAACCTCTCCATAATTCCATGGAACTTTCTATTGGCTGACAAGGGGATATTGTGGTCTGAATGGTAAGATAATTGGCTTTGGCGCAACCACTTTTAAAGGATTTTTATTACCCTTAAGTTGAACAAGTTGAATTGTATATGAGGGGGTAGTTGAATCTGTCTCAGAAGATATGACGACTATAATTTCCTTCCACTTTGTAGGAAATGCGTCCCCACTATCTAGTACTACAACATCATCATCTGCCATTTGCAGGACACCGCTGTCAATTAGATTCTGAATAAGGTGGCAGAGTGCCTAGCATTGTTTAGTGCTGTTACCGCAAGAATGGGAGTGATATTGGCACACTCCATTAAAATTAAACCATCTTTAACGCGGACTGATTGGAGGTAGCAGAGCTGTGATTCTTCCTTCATTGACCAGCATCTGCAATATCTCTTCCATCGGTTGGCCCAAATAGGTAAACTCCCTTTTGTTGGCTAAGTCCCGACGGGCTTTGGCATTTGTTCTTTTTGCAATTTTATCCTCCAGTGTTTCATTTTATGGAGTCCGCGGTGGAGTGTTTGTAACAAGAGGAAAGAGGCTAGCATGCCCCTAGCTTAGTAATTGATGTGTGACTTGGTGCTGATGGACCACTAGTTCTGCCAATTGATGAACTTGCTCACTCAGAGCCTTCATTTTTTGTTCCATCATAAATTAGATTTGTGCATAATTCCACTTGTCAGCACCATCCTTCCTGGTTTAGGAAGATCTACCAATGGAGTGGGAAGTCTGTCCATTACTCTAATTAATCATGTTAACCTCCTCTTCTTTGTGTTTAGGAAGAGGATTCTCTTGCACATGAGGTTGGTCGGGTTTAGTCACCACGATCTCACCATTATCATTCAAATCCTGGATCTTATGTTTTAAGGCCCAGCAATCCTGGGTATCATGTCCGGGAGCTCCCGCATGATAAGCACATTTTCGGCTAGCATTGAAACCCTTCCCACTCGGGTTGGCCGGTGGAAGAAGTTGGGTAATTTTCTTCTGAGTTGTCAGAAGATTGAGAATATTCTCGAGCGAGTCCCCTAAGGGTCTGAACACTCGAGTGCGTCTGACTTCTCCACTTTTTGGCAATGGAGGGTTTGAAGACTGAGCTGGAAAATGGGAGTAGTTTCTCCTCTGAATAGGCAGGTTTTGATTGCCTTTTTGCCCTTGTAGTATCAAGGAAACAACATCCTCTTTCTTCTTATGGACCCTTCGGGGGTTGTTTTCATAATTTACAGACTGGATGTGCTCAGCTACAGCTTTAAGAGCGACGAGGTCTTGAATCTTTCCTGACTTCAATCCCATCTCGGCCATTTTTCCATGTTTGATCATTTTAGAGAATGGTTTGCCAATGCCAGCCAAAACTCTCTCATAGAAAGGAGCTTCTTGAATATCTATGAAAGTCATCACCATTTCAGACTCAGTCATAAAAGGAATAACTTGAGCATCCAGACGCCTCCATCTTTGGGCATACTCTCTGAAAGACTCACTAGCTTGTTTCTTGACCTTGGTAATTTGGTACCGGTCAGGGGACATTTGAGTTTGGAAACTGTACTGCGTGAGGAAAGCATGAGCTAGCTCCTCCCAACTATGAGTTTTTGAGTTGTCCAACCTGGAATACCACGATCTAGCTTCACCAGTCAGACTTTTCTGAAACAGCTGCATTCTGAGCTTTTCATCCTCGGAATAAGATTTGAGTTCTCCAATTAAGACTTTTAAATGTGTCTAAGGATCTCCCAACCCATCATACTTTTCAAAATAAGGATTCTTGAGCTTCTCTGGATAATGAAGCTCGGGAAAGATACAAAGGTCTGCATATGAAACACTCTCATGTGTTCCAATTCCTTTGATAGACCGAATGGTCTCTTCCATTTGTAGGACCTTTTTCCTAATGTCATCGATGTCTGGATCTTCTTTGAGATGGGTGATATAAGGGGTTTTGTTGGTTATGTCCAACTCAGGTGCGGGAATTTCTTTACCTGGACCATGATTTCCTCTATGTGTAGAGGATTTTGTATGTACGGGCATTCTTGGACCATGGATGGACTTGTGTAGTTCTTTAAGCAAAATAGCCAACTATATAATTTCGTTGCTTAGTCCTTCGCACTCCTCGCGAGAGACGGGAGTAGGACTAGTTTGGCCAGATGAAGCCATGTTTGGCTATAGGCTGATTGCCTTTTTGGATTTTGAACGGGTTACTAGACCAATTAAGACTTATGTAGTTTAGTCTTAGTGAATGTAGAAATATTACATAATGTGTCTGTTTAGGAGTATTGTCCTACGAAACGGATGTCAGTTGACAGGATAATATGTCATGTTTTGATATAAAAGGAATGCATGTACACATTTTCCTCATATTTTCCCTTACATTGAGATTGACATGGAAATGAAATTACAAGTATTTGTAATTGAAATGAGAAAGTATGAAGAGACTTTCCTCCACGTTTGGTTTATCAGAGGCTGACCTACCTTAGGCTACTCTCGCGGATTTTTGGCATGAAGGTTCCCAAATCATCGTAATTTACTCGACGAAAAGTTAATCTGGTCTTTCAACTGGAGCGAATTTGGGTGGTGCCTTTCCTGAGCCTCGTTGGAATTAGTCTTCCTACGAGTCCAGTAATCAAATACTGACAGGATATATTCCTGGTGAAGGAACCACACAACATACATTCACGTACAACGTGTCTCACCGTATGGAAATGATGATATGTGAGAAGCACTAATATCATAAGCAGATATGGTGTGAAGCACTAAGAGAAATTATGTAAATGCATTCGTACACATTCATTTAAATGTAAATACAACATCCACACGCAAGCAGATAACAGTTTTGAAAAGTTTGTAATAGCGGCTTAAGCCCTCTTACTGGAAGTCCCCAGCAGAGTCGCCACCTGTCGACATCGGGATTTTTATTTTTCTATTTTCTGTTCTTTTCTTTTGGTGTTCTCATGTTAGATGAGATTTTTATGAAAAAACAAGTTGTGAAAAGGTCCGACAAGTATATGTCGACAATTGGACTGTAAGAGTCGCCAGTTGGTATTTTTAAATGGTTGCACCAACTCAACCGAGAAAAGGTTTGTACATTGACCTAGTGATGTGACACTATTTGACTGGTTTGTAAAACCGAGATTCGTTAGGGTCCGGGGGCTTGATTATGCGGAGCGAAGGTGTTAGGCACCCCTTGAAATTTGTGTTACCACGGGGACCGCCACTTTTCAATTAAACTATTATCTGGATGTGTGTGTGTGTGTGTGTGTGGGTCAATATGCAATTATCTGGAAGTAGTGATATGCCTCGTTTGCACCTATATACAAAGGGTTTGAATTTTGTATAAAAGTTTAGTTTTAAGAAGATATAACAATGATGTTTTGTAACAGAGATTTTTCAAACACTTATGCTCAATAGTAATTGAGGCCTTTGATACTTCCATTTTATTATGTGTTCGGCTTTATTGCTTTTATTTTCGAGATGCAAAGCATCTTCGAGAAAATAATATAAAAAACATTGCCGAATTCCTTGTGGGCATGATAACCATCTAATGAAATTCAAACACCGTGAATAATTTACAAGCCATGCACAGCTGAAAATGTCCATCACGGGAATCGAATCTAGATTCAAAAGACTGAATCTATGATCACATGATTCCTAGGCTCACATGATGTAGCAGTTTGTATGAAAGTTGTAAATAGTTATATATATATATATATATATAAGTTGTAAATATATTTATATATATGAACAATCAACCGCCTCGAAGTAAACTCCAGGCGGGACGAAATGTAAATAAAGCAATAAATGGCCACAAAGTAAACTCCAGGCCTGACAAAAATGTAAATATATATATATAAGCGATAAACGCACTGGAAATATATCGTTCTAGGGTCAGTTCGTTAATTCGAATTCGAGGATATATATATATATATATATATATATATATATATATATATATAAGCATGTAAATCCAGGCTCAATCAAACAGATATAAGTATTTATATATATATAAAAGCAGTAAATGCTCCGGATGTAAATCCAATCTCAATCAAACAGAGTTTGATGACCTGAGGTATATATATAAGTATTTATATATATAAATAAAAGTAATAAACACTCCAAATATTATATTCAGGCTCAATCGAGATAACTCAATAATATATATCTATATATATATATATATATATATATATATATATATAAGTATTTACGTATATAAATAAATAAAATCAATAAACCGCGGGCCGACGGCCCGGGCATACGCACACACGTGACTCTCAACGTGAATAATAGTGTGTGCAAGAAGTGAGGAAAGGCGTTAAGTAATGTAAGGAGGCATACAATGGACTACCAAAGAAGGACTTCAATAGCTTTAAATGGATGAACACTCGGTTCCCACCGGTAAAAAGTAGCCAAATATAAGCTCATAAGTGTTTGAAATGAGAAAGCACTCAATTTATAGTGTGTACAGAGCAAATTGGACATGGCTTCCTCGCCGTTTCTCTTTTGAAAATGGCTGCCCCATGCCCTCTGTTCATAGAGGGGGGGAGCTGCAGTGTACTACTTGGCAGTCGCATGAATGTACTGCTGATCTTTCAGTGGTGCCGGGCACCACAGGTCCCGCTGGCGAAATCTCAAAGTTGTGGTTAGTGATCCCTCCTCTCATGGGTTCGGAGGGGGAGATTGTTGGGTGTTGTAAGACCCCAAATTATTAATAAATGAAATTTATTTTCCTCTATTTATTATTTTGAAATAGTAAGGGTTGATTTGATTAATGTGGATAGTTATGGGTAAAATACGCAAATATTTCAAATAAGCAAGTGGTTATAAAATATTCATTATTGTCGGGGAATATTCGTTTGGTCGTGGAATATTCGTATTTATCTGGGAATATTAAATGCGACAGTAATGATCTTTTTGTGGGCCCCATAACGGAAAAGCGATTGGATGAAAAAAACGACAAATATAAGTTATTTATAAATAATGGCGTAGTTATTCAATTATCTTGTTGGAATACCCGGTGGTTAAAACACACTAATCTGGCGTTGTTGAGCGAGTAGCACACGATATTGCACCAATTATTGATTCTTACGTATGAAGGCACTACTCAATAATTGTTATAGTAATTCTTATTCAAATTATTTTATTTTATTGATTCAATAATTGTTGCATTGATATTTTATATTCTTTGTTGTTTGATAAATTGTCATTACACAAACATTTTCCATTATGAGAGCAATAATTCATATTATCCGAATAATATTATTGGATAACATTATTGGCAATGTCTAGAAAGTTCTTTCTAAGGAGAGGTTTGGTCACCTAATCATGGCTACGATGAAGGAGAGATCCTTATTGGAAAGCCCCATCTTTCTGAGGAATGGCACGGTTGCGAAGATTGTGATTACGTAATATTATTTGTGAATAATTAATTATTGATTTATATGATGAGGAAAATATTGATTTTATGTGGATATAGATGGAGAAATTTTTTAAAATGACAATTGTTGAAAATTAATATTTTATCTTTTTACGATAAAATAATTCATTTAAATATATTATTTTAATAATAAATTAACGGTGATATTTTTATAATGAATGTGGGATATATGAGTATATGAGGAGGAAAAGTATTTTGTGGCATTAAATGTTTAACACATATTTTGTGTTGGTGGACACAATTATTAATAGAAATTTGATTATAATCTGTAACATCGCTGCGTTTGTGGATTTTTGGTCAATTTACATTTGGAATTTGGAAGAAATTTCTTCTGCAAAGTTGTAGAGAATTGAATTTCCTATAAAAATTCATGAGATTTGAATTTTCTGATAAAAGGGCTATTTATTATGAATTATTGAAGTTCCGAAGCTCCGAAATAATTGATTTTTGGAAGTTTAAAATATTTAAAATAGGAAAAACGTTTTTTTTTTGTTTTGTGGGCAGCCCTAGCATGTGCAAGATAAGCTGAAATCAGTTGTCAAAATGTGCGTAGAGAATTTGTAATATATATAATATTATTATATTAAATTTTCTACTTTGGTGTTCTAAGCATTTTCCTATAAATAGGGTGCTTAGGTTAGAATTGAAAATCACACCAGAAACTGAAGTTTTCTCTCTCTATATTATCGAGCGTATTCTTGTGAGTATTTTGAGTATACTTTGAGTATTGCTATACGGTGCAAGTTCAAGTCATAGCCTATATCCAGTGTTTCAACTAGAAGTACTGTCTTTCGAGGTAAGGGATGTTATTTTATTCGAAAATGATATTATTTCTTCAATATCATTATGCCAAAATATTGGTTGGAAATTTTTATCAAATTTGGAACTTTTCATGTCGGGGTTACTATTCATGAGTTACTATTCACGAGTTACTATTCATGAGTTACTATTCACGAGTTCTTATTCACAGTACTATTCACGAAGCGTGAAGATGTTTTTTTTGTGAAATTTCTATCTTTTGATGTCTGAGTTACTATTCACGATGTCTGGCACTATTCACGTGATCTAAGCACTATTCATAGAAAAATGAAATTTCTTCTTTTGTCCAAAATATCTATTATGGATACTAGCTTTGATTGTATCCATGTTTTGATCATTCTTGAATTTTACTCCACTCGATTACTTATGAAGTATTTTTGAACTTGGATTGTTTAAAAATACGAATCCTTAATATTGTTCTTTTGTTTCTTTGGATTCTTTTCCTTTAAAATATTTTCATCATCCTCGGTCCTAAATGATGATATTATTGAATATCTTTGGCACTGTAGTGCAAAGATGAGCAGTGTTGAGATGAATATGATAGGACCGATTAATATCTTTGGCTTTTGTAGTGCAAAGATGAACAGGTGTTTAGATGAACATGATCAACTGATGAATATCTTTGGCCTGTAGTGCAAAGATGAATATTTGATTCCAGATATATATTGATTGATGTTATAGGGATAAAATATCGACGATGAACTTTTAAATTCATATATAGAAGATAGTAGTTTGCATTCTCTACTTAACTCTTCTAATGAATTGTTGTTTCCGTTGCAGTTGTTGATTTAAAACTGGTTGTCTATTGTATTCTATTAGATTTTTCCCTGTTGAAGACTAACGATAATTTGTTGTATATTATCTTAGTCATAATATTCTTTACTGGGCTAGTTGAGCTCACCCTTTTCTTTTTGTTCCATTTTTCTTCTCGGGAGGCGAGAATGTAGCAGTACTAGTCGGGTATGGAATGAAGGTTCTAGAGAGAGTTGTTTAGTGATCCTCACCATTTTTGTAAAATAATGTATAAATAATTGTGATGAGGATTTATTTGGGTATGTATATTGTCTAGAAGACAATAATTGTATTTAAACTCACAGTTTATATGTTGTCGTATTTTGCACGACAAATGTATTAATAAAGTTGTAGTTATTTCTGTATCATGTATTTGGCGACTCTGAATGGGTTGGATGGAATGGACCTATTTTGGGGGTGTCACAGGTGTGGGTCCTCACCCATAAAAGGAATCCAAGTTGAAAAATGATTTACTTGTTAGATTGGTTGGTGACTAAGACTAAGACATGCGATCCCTAATTTGATTTGGAGAATAAATTATTTCTAATCCATAATAGGAATGGATTAGGAAGAGTACTATAAATAAGGCTATGAGGGAGTCTTATTTTATATATGAGAAAATTTTGGTAGCTAGAAGGTAATCGAAAGAATAAATTGAGAGAATCACAGTTTGTTGTCGTGGTATCCGCCGCTAGAAGGTAGCTAGAAGTTTGTTTGTGGTGCAAGATTGATAATACTTGCATGCCTAAATTAAAAATGGAGGTATAGATGAAGGTACTATACTGTAATTATTTTTTTCACATGTATAGAACTATTGATTCACATGAATGTACTATTGATTCACATGATGTACTATTAGGAGAGGTGGTGCAAGTTTGATAATACTTTCAGGACTAAATTAAAAATAAAGAAAAAGATGAAGGTATTATACTGTAATATTTTGAGCCCCAAAACGTGCAATTATCGAAACTATATTTTTCTATAAATAGAAGTTCATTCTTCTTTCATTCTCACCAATTCACTAAGACTCAAAAGAGCAATTATAGAGAGAGAATCTATAGAGAGAAAGAAGAAGAGAAGTGTGCTACTTCACTATTCCAGTATCCAGCCTTCTTATGAGGTAAGGGATATTATTTTTTTCAGTATTCATAAGGAATAATATTTTCTTCCATACTCTATAGTATGTGAGTAATATTATTTCATCTCGTATTCCTAATTATACCCTCATTTTGTTAAAGTATTGCTTCTATACTCCGTGAAATTAGTAGAATATCCTTGAAATTTGCGCTTCATCTAGTATCGTTTCACAAGGATATTTTTTGCACATTCTTGTTAAATTTTAAGTTTTTCATGTCGGAGTATTGTCCATGAGTAGTATTCATTTTTACAGTACTATTCATGGGGTACTATTCACAAAGTACTATTCACGGGTACTATTCAAAAAGAACTATTCACGAGTACTATTCACAAAGTACTATTCCCGAAGAACTATTCACGGGGTACTATTCACTCGGGTACTATTCACCCGGGGAATTATTCATGACAAAATTTGATTTCTTTGATGTACAAATCATTTTTGATACAATATTATTCTTGAATTTTACTCCACAAAGCAGTATCATGTTGATAA
Organism: Panax quinquefolius; assembly: GCA_020205615.1. Classification (NCBI taxonomy): domain Eukaryota; kingdom Viridiplantae; phylum Streptophyta; class Magnoliopsida; order Apiales; family Araliaceae; genus Panax; species Panax quinquefolius. The sequence goes on along the minus strand of CM035171.1, from coordinate 32,532,334 downwards.
TTTGGACATTATTGAATTCTGGATAAATTAAATTATAAATCTTTAAAAATTTATCATTTGCTTTATTTTAATTGAATTCTTATATCATTGTCATAATCCTCATGCTTATATTGTGATAGAAGTCATATGTGGCTTACGTGCATAGATGTACTATTGATTGGTATGATTATGACCATGGATTATTCGGTATAATCATGACCCGTAATGTTACAAATGATGTGGTAAAAGTCCTCATTGGCCTGTAGTGCATTGATGGACAGTTGTTGGTATGATTATAACCAGGGATTATTCGGTATAATCATAACCATTGATGATTAAATGAATATCATTGGTCGTGGTGCAGGGATGATTCGATGATGTGGTTTATTTATTAAGCTGAGTCTCAGCTATAAAGTTGATGAAAAACCTTTTTAAATTATAGAAGATAGTAGATATCATGCTCTACTTAACTCTTCTAATAGATTTCTTGTTCCGCTGCAGTTAAACTTGATGTTTATTTTATTTTATTAGTTTAACACTGTTGAAGGCTAACAATAATTTATTCTGCATTATCTTAGTCATAATATTTCTTACTAGGCAAGTTGAGCTCACCCTTTTGCTTTCATTGTTCTCTTCAGGAAATGAGAATGTAGCCAGGACTAGTCAGGGAACAGAGTGACGGTCCGAGATGGTGGCTATAGTAGTCCTCACTATTTTATGAAATAGTGTGATAATAAATGTAATGAGGACTTCATTTGAGTTTGAATACTGTCTATGAGACAATATTTGTGTAAAAACTCTAAGCTACGCTTTTGTCGTATTGTATAAAAGAAGTTTGTATTTGATTTATGTACCATGTATTTGTCAACTCAGAATGGGTGATGTACACCTATTTTGGGGGCGTCATAGTTGGTATCAAAGCTTAGGGATATGATCCCTGGCTGAGATGTGAGACAAGAACTAGGAGGAGAGAGACGGGAAATTCCTTCGCTAGTATGACCTACCTAAGTTTATTCGGTATTTAATTGGTCAGTCAGAGTATAGAGATAATATGTGACATGTCAATTAACCCTTGTTTTGTGGCAGTGTGTGAAAATGACATCTGAAAATGTTGAGATCAACAATGAAACACATGAGACCGTTGAGTCACCAACGATCAATACCCAGGATAATGTGCAATAGGAAGACAATAATCCTCAGGTAAACAATAACACCGATCCAATGATGAACGATGGGATGTTCAGAGGCTTTATGCAATTCATGTAACATCAGGCGAGAGTGGCTCCTGTTCAAAATGCAGGTGGAAACACTGGGAACTCTCGGATGGTCACTGTTAAACAGTTCAAGGAGCTGGGACCACCGGAGTTTATTGGAGAGCCAAAACCACTTAAGGCAGAGACATGAATAAAGCATATCACCAAGATATTTGATGTCTTGGGATGCTCTGAGGAGCAAAAGGTTCCCTTTTCCACCTTCATGTTGCGAGGAGAGGCATATTACAGGTGGAAATCTGTAAAGCGTACTCAACCTGCTGCACTGAAGATGTCTTGGGAGAAGTTCCCAGAACTGTTCAATGACAAGTACTTTTCTGAAAGTATTCATCAGATGAAGGAGGTAGAGTTTATCAAGCTGGAGCAAAATAATATGACCGTGTCACAGTACGAAGCTAAGTTTGGCAAGTTGTCCCAGTTTGCGTCCCACTTGGTTGATAATGAGGAGAGAATGACGCGGATGTTTCTAAGAGGTTTAAAACCCGAGATACGTCAATACCTAATTTTTCACAAACTGTGTTTGTATTCAGATGTTGTAAATAGGGCCCAGTTATTAAAGCGCTATAATGATTCAACCCAACCAAGAGAGAGCAACCGACAAATCGATAATACCAGTGGTAGCAGTCATCGAAGCGGTGACAACAAACGTGGAGGAAATTAACATGCCAGAAATGGTAACCACTTCAGAGGTAATCATGGCCAAGATAATAGAAGTGGAAATTTAATAATGATGGAAAGACGTCAGCACCAACACATGTTGTTAAGGAAGGAGAACGATTGTCGGTCGTATGTTACAAATGCAGAGGGGAGGGACACATCAGTCCAAACTGTACGCAACAGTCCAAGGGATGTTCCAATTGTGGAATAGAAGGTCACCTAGCCCAATTTTTTCTTGCACCGAAGTCAAGTCCAGCAGGGATGGAGGCATCAAAGGTCGTCCCAAACAAGACAAAACTGGTAGTTCAAGGGAGCGTTTGTCGTAACCTCCTAAAAAGTGAAAAATCTGAATGAGGTGATCACGGATAAGCTAATCATAAACTCTAGCAAAGTATATACCTTATTTGATAATGGTTCTACCCATTCTTTTATTTTTCCTACTTGCGCTCAACGTTTAAATTTGACTCCGGAGAAATTAGACTTTGACTTATTGGTTGAAACTCCATTGGGAAAAACCTTCATTACATCCACTGTTTATAAGTCTTGTTTGGTTCAACTCGGTACCCTCACATTACCTGTCGATCTTATGTCCTTAAAAATACTTACATTTGATGTGATTTTAGGGATTGATTGGTTAACTACTCATCATGCAAAAAAATTTATTGTTTTCGTAAGGTTGTTATCTTTCATATTCCTAACCAACCTATTATGCGAATTCATGCAACCAAACTACTAAAGTCAATCACTGTCATATCAAGCCATAAAGCTATTCGTTTATTGAAAAACGGATGTAAGGCTTTCTTAGCCCATGTCACGAATTTAAATAAAAATACGTCAGATTTGAATGATATTTCTATTGTTAATAAATTTCCTGATGTATTCCCTGACGAACTTCCTGGCCTACCCCCAAAGAGTGAAATTGAATTTTGTATCGACTTTGAATCCAGTACAAAACCCATTTTCAAAGCCCCATATCGAGTGGCTCCTATTGAACTTCTGGAGTTAAAAACTCAACTGCAAGAATTGTTAGACATCGGTTTCATTCGACCTAGTATGTCTACTTGGGGTGCTCATATTCTATTCGTGAAGAAGAAAGATGGAATTATGCGACTTTGTATTGATTATCGGGAGTTGAATCATGTCACCATCAAAAATAGGTACCCGTTGCCTCACATTGATGACCTATTTGACCTGTTGCAAGGCGTCAAATTCTTTTCAAAGATCAATCTTTGTTCCGGATTTCTTCAATTAAAGATTAAAACTAATGACATTTCAAAGACTGCTTTCAGAACTCGGTACGGGCATTACGAATTCCTAGTCATGTCTTTTGGATTGACTAATGCTCATGTTGCCTTCATAGATATGATGAACCGAGTATTTAAGGAATATTTGGATCACTTTGTGGTCGTCTTTATTGATGACATCCTCATTTACTTCAAAAGCTTCGTGAAAACAAGTTATATGCCAAGTTGAAGAAATGTGAGTTCTAGCTTGAGGAAGTAGCATTCCTTGGGCACGTAATATCAAATCACAGAATATATGTTGACCCGGGAAAGATTGAAGCAATTTAAAGCTGGGAGCAACCTAAGTCAGTGGCCGAAGTACGTAGCTTTCTCGGTTTAGCTGGTTATTATCGGAGATTCGTAGAAGGGTTTTCTCGAATCACTACTCCATTAACTCAGGTGACTCGGAAAGATACAAAATTTGGTTGGAGCGAGGAATGTGAGAAGAGTTTTCAAGAACTCAAGATGGGACTCATTTCAGCACCTGTCTTGACAATACCATCTGGCTCGGAGGGATTTGTCATCTACAATGATGCTTCAGGCAAAGGGTTAGGATGTGTTCTCAAGTAACATGGGAAAGTCATAACCTATGCCTCACGACAACTCAAAGAATATGAGAGGAATTATCCTACTCGTGATCTAGAGTTGGCAGCTATCGTTTTTGCGCTTAAGATTTGGAGGCATTACCTGTATGGAGAGAAGGTGGAGAACTATACGGATCATAAAAGCCTCAAATATTTCTTCACTCAAAAAGAACTCAACATGCGGCAACGACGATGGCTTGAGTTATTGAAAGATTACGATCATACCATTTAATACCATCCTGGAAAAGCGAACGTAGTAGCTGACGCATTTAGTAGAAGATTATATGCAGGTACGAGTCCGATATTGTCAACGCAAAGGCCCATTTTGTATGACTTACAAAGAATGGAGATAGAGTTAAAGGCTCTAGGGACCCATGTGATAATGGCAAATATACGAGTAGAACAAACTTTAATCGATAAAGTTAAAGTTGCTCAAGCTACATACCTGGAGCTGATGCGTATGAGGAAGAAAGTGCAAGAAGGTGTTATTCCGGAAGCAAGAATCGATAAATAAGGAATACTTCGAGTCAACTCCAGACTTTGTGTTCCTAAAGATTCTGACTTGAAGTATAAAATCATGATGGAGGCGCACAACACACCGTTTATAATCAAACTTGGGAGTTCCAAAATGTATTGTGATCTTCGACATACATTTTGATGGAGCAATATGAAGAGAGAGATAGTGGGGTTTATCTCAAGGTGTCTAACTTGTCAACGAGTCAAGGTAGAGTATCAAGTGCCAAAAGGTCCATTGCAACCACTTGAAATTCAAGAATGGAAGTGGGAGCACATTACCATGGATTTCGTTACTGGTCTTCCTAAGGTTTCTCAAGGCATAGATGCGATTTGGGTCATTGTTGATAAATTGACCAAGTCTGCTAATTTCTTACCGATGCGAGAAATTTATACACTTGAAGATCTTGCTCGTATGTACATAAACGAGATTGTATGGTTTCATGGTATGCCAGTATCCATAGTTTCTAATCAAGACCCAAGATTCACTTCATGATTTTGGGTTAGTTTGCAAAAAACCATGGGCACAGATTTATGATTTAGTTTGGCATATCATCCTCAAATGGAAGGGCAGTCGGAGAGGAATATTCAAACTCTTGAAGATTTATTAAGACTCTGTGTCCTTGACTTCAAAGGAAGTTGGGATAAGTTCTTACCATTGGTGGAGTTTTCCTACAACAACAGTTATTAAGCAAGTATTGGCATGGCTCCACTTGAGGCGTTGTATGGAAGAAAGTGTCGTTCTCTTATATGCTGGGATGAGGTGGGTGAAGCAACTTTGTTGGGATCGGAGTTGGTATGTATAACTACAGAAAAGATTCAAACGATCCGACAACGTATAAAAACCTCACAAGATCGACAAAAGAGGAATGTTGAACTTCGTCGAAAGGATGTGGAATTAAATATTGGAGATCATGTGTAGTTACATGTTTCTCCATGGAAAGGAGTTACGAGATTTAGAAAGAGGGAAAAGCTCAATCCTCGATTCATTGGCCCATTTATAATCCTCGATCGAGTAGGAACTGTGGCCTATAGACTCACCTTACCGCCAAGTATGTCTCGTGTTCGTAATATTTTTCACATATCTATGTTACGTAAATTTGTGAAAGACCCGAACCACATTATCGAATTAGAACTGAATGAGATAGCGAAAGATTTAACGTATGAAGAGGTACCTGTTAAAATCTTGGATAAGAAGGACAATATTCTACGCTCCAAGGTTATACCTCAAGTCAAAGTTTTGTGGAGAAACCACGATGTTGAAGAAATGACCTGGGAGTTAGAATCTGAAATGAAGTCAATGTATCCTCACCTCTTTGACATACCAGGAAAGCCACCTAATTTCGAGGATGAAATTTCAAAGAATGGGAGGTTGTAAGACCCCCAAATTTTATGAATAAAGATTAATTTTTCTCGAAATATATTTTTGAATATTATGGTGTGGATTTGATAAAATGTTATAGTTGTGGGTAATATTTACAAATTTTGCAAAGTAAGCAAGTGGTTATATAATATTCGATTGGTCGGAGAATATTAAATGCACTCAACACAATCATTGGTGGAACCGAGAAACGAGAAAGATTATCGTAGTTAGAAAATGATGTAATTATCATTTTATAAAAATAATAAATGAAAGTTTTACCATTAAACTGTTGAACTACCCGGTGTAAAGAAAAAAGAAACGATGTCTGGCGTGGTTGCATAGTAGCACACCAGATTGATTATTGATGCTTACGTGAGAAGTCACTCGGTTGTACTCAATTATTGCTATAATAATTGCTGCATAATATCTCTCATATTATTGATTCAATTATTGTCACAGTATCATCTGCATAATATTTATTATTATTAAATCAATCATTGAGACGACAAAGTTATTCATATTATTATTTGCAATATTGACAAAGTCTAGAAAGTTCTATCGAGGAGAGGTTTGGTCACCTAATTGCGCGCCAATAGGGATAAATCCTTATCGGAAAGCCCCCTCTTTCCTGGGAATGATCTGGTTGTTAAATATTGTGAGTTATAATATTAATGAATAAGTTTGTATTGATTAAAGATGAAATTGATATTTTCATTGTGTTGGGATTATTAGTGTTAATTGAAATCGACATCTATTTCGATAATAATTGATGTCTGGAGGTTATATTGACCAATCAGGTAATTAATCAGATAAATGAGCAATTAATTACTATTAAGTCACAAGCTTATAACTATTTGTTCACATGTGTGTACTATTAATTTACATCCATGTACTATTAGGGGAGGTGGTGCAAGATTGATAATACTTACATGACTAAATTAAAAATGGAGGTATAGATGAAGGTACTATACTGTAATTATTTTTTTCACATGTATAGAACTATTGATTCACATGAATGTACTATTGATTCACATGATGTACTATTAGGGGAGGTGGAGCAAGTTTGATAATACTTGCATGACTAAATTAAAAATGAATAAAAAGATGAAGGTATTATACTGTAATATTTTGAGCCCCAAAATGTGCAATTATTGAAACTATATTTTCCTATAAATAGAAGTTCATTCTTCTTTCATTCTCACCAATTCACTAAGACTCACAAGAGCAATTATAGAGAGAGAAGCTATAGAGAGAAAGAAAAAGAGAAGTCTGCTACTTCACTATTCCAGTATCCAGTCTTTTTATAAGGTAAAGGATATTACTTTTTTCAGTATTCATAAGAAATAATATTTTCTTCCATGCTCTGTAGTATGTGAGTAATATTATTTCATCTCGTATTCCTAATTATACCCTCATTTTGTTAAAGTATTGTTTCTATACTCCGTGAAATTAGTAGAATATCATTGAAATTTGCGCTTCATCTAGTATCGTTTCACAAGGATATATTCTGCACATTCTTGTTAAATTTTATGTTTTTCATGCCGGAGTACTGTCCATGAGTAGTATTCATTTTTACAGTACTATTCACTTGGGTACTATTCACCTGGGGAATTATTCATGACAAAAATTGATTTCTTTGTTGTCCAAATTATTTTTGATACAATATTATTCTTGAATTTTACTCCACAAAGCAGTATCATGTTGACAATTTAGACATTATTGAATTCTGGATAAATTAAATTATAAATCTTTAAAACTTTATCCTTTGTTTTCTTTTAATTGAATTCTTATATCATTGTCATCATCCTCATGCTTATATTGTGATAAAAATCATCTATGGCTTACGTGCATAGATGTACTATTGATTGGTATGATTATGACCAGGGATTATTCGGTATAATCATGACCCGTAATGTTACAAATGATGTGGTAAAAGTCCTCATTGGCATGTAGTGCATTGATGGACAGTTGTTGGTATGATTATAACCAGGGATTATTCGGTATAATTATGACCATTGATGATTACATGAATATCATTGGTCGTGGTGCAGGGATGATTCAATGATGTGGTTTATTTATTAAGCTGAGTCTCAGCGATAAAGTTGATGAAAAACCTTTTTAAATCATAGAAGATAGTAGATATCATGCTCTACTTGACTCTTCTAATTGATTGCTTGTTCTATTGCAGTTAAACTTGATGTTTATTATATTTTATCAGTTTAACATTGTTGAAGGCTAACGATAATTTATTTTGCATTATCTTAGTCATAATATTTCGTATTGGGCTAGTTGAGCTCACCCTTTTTCTTTCATTGTTCTCTTCAGAAAATGAGAACTTAGCCGAGACTAGTCGGGGAACAGAGTGACGGTTCGAGATGGTGGCTATAGTAGTCCTCACTATTTTATGAAATAGTGTGATAATAAATGTAATGAGGACTTCATTTGAGTTTGAATACTGTCTGTGAGACAATATTCGTGTAAAAACTCTAAGCTACGCTTTTGTCGTATTGTATAAAAGAAGTTTGTATTTGATTTATGTACCATGTATTTGGCGAATCAGAATGGGTGATGTATACCTATTTTGGGGGCGTTATAGTTACTTTCCTTCTTCACTTTTGATACCCATTTAAAGAGAAGAGCTTTTTTCTCATGGTTCTCATGCAATACTATTCTTCCATCTCGCACGGCTTTGTGCCACACCTTTTTCCGTCTAACTCCCCCATCTTCAACACCTCTCACATGCACCTGCATCGTGTAAAAAGAGTCTACCTTCTTACCTCTAGTCACCACTAGAGACCCTTTAGTGAGCTTCCATTGAACTTCACCAAACTAACTTTTATAACCATTCTCATCAAGCTTACCACTAGAGATCAAATTAAGACGAATATCCAGAACATGGTCTGACTTCTCTCAGCATCAACCTGCAACCACTATTAGTTTCCAAACAAATATATCCAATGCCTATAATCTTGGATGCACTTCCGTTTCTTATCCGTACATAACCAAAATCACCACTAGTGTAGGATGTGAATATCTCACCACGGGAAGTAGAATGGAACGAAGCACTCGAATCAATAATCCAATCATTAATTGGCACATGGGTTTATCATCACAAACAATGGCTACATCAACGTCGGATAGATACACAATCAAATCTTTATCCTCATTTTTCCCTTAGATTACTCATTCTTTAAAAATATGCCTTCTCGCCTTATATGACCCGACTTCTGATAATGAAAACAAATTACCTCTTTTCAATCTCTCAACCATCTCCTGAATTTGTCATCTTCAGGAGAGTTTCTCTATTTATGCCCCTACTTTATGTGACAAAAACTTGTGACTCAGCACTAGTCACTACGGTATCTCTTTGCCTCTGTTCTTTGTTAAACAAACTATCCTTGACCGTATTCATTGTCAACATACCATTGGGAGGGGAGTTACTCAGTGATACAACCAACATCTCCCAACTATCAGGCAAAGAGCTCAACAATAATAAAGCCTGCATCTCATCGTCAATGACCATCTTCATCATACTCAATTGATTTATCAAACTCTGAAAATCACTCAAGTGTTCTGCAACGAAGTTTCCATCTTTGAACTTAGAATTCACAAGCTTCCTAATCACAAAAGATTTATTTTACTCCGTCTTCCTTTCATACATGGACTCCAATTTTTGCCAGAGAACATAGGCTTTAGTTTCTATGGAAACATTATAAAACACACTTTGATCAATCCACGTTCTGATCAGACCAATAGTCTTCATTTTCATCTTGTTCTACTGTGTGTCACTATTATTTGTGAGCTTAACTCCATCGTTCTCAAGTGGCTCGTACAAATCTTTGCAGCAAAGTAAATCCTCTATTATTGCCTTCAAATCCTTATTTTCATATATCTATGCTTTTAAATCCTTGTTTCCAGATCTGTGTTTTAAATGTCAAAATTTTAATAATTTTGTTGTGATTGTGCAATTTGAAATAAAGTTAGGGTTTAGGAAAGAATAGGTGTTTGATGATGGTTAGGAAAGATGGTGGTGGTAATGGTTGTAGCACCCCCAAATCCAGGTTCCTAAAACCTCAGACCTGGTGCATCACGATACATTCTCTTTATACTTGTTATATCACTTTTGCAGAATATTCATAAATACATTATTCATTTTTAAATAATTATACATCATTTCCCAAGGTTTCTAACCTTAACTTACATATATACCTTTAGATTCACAAAAGGTTAAATAACTGATAACTAAATAGTTAATGTGCATAACAATCTACTCTTGTACTTTTCTTTTGTCTATGTCCTTCTTCGAACATTCTTCTTAATCTGAAACTGTTATTATGATGCCCCTAAATTCAGACACTCATATCTCGAATTTGGTACATCACATACTAACTCTAATAATAAATCAAAATCTCACACAACGGAAAATAGAATAATTTATATTGTCATAACATAAATATTCTCGTCCCAAAGTCTCGTGACCGTTACTACAGCATTCCAATAAATAAACTTAAACATAACTTAGTACATCATAATACATAAGTCTTATTACAACATGATAATATTTAACTCCTAGCGCAAAAGAACAAAGCTATTTCGTAGCCTTGCCTTTACCTTTGTCCTTGCCTGAGGGTTCACCACATTTGCCTTAACTGAAAGTTTTAAGGAAAGCAAGGATGAAAAACAAATTTGCCCAGCAAGTAATATAACAATAAGGTTGAACAATTATAAAGTTCAAATCTCAAGGGTATAATAATAAATAATAGTTTAGGAATTATCAATAATTCTTAATAGGTGTCGCTATGGACTGAAAGTTATCAACTAGATTCTAAGAGTTAACCATTTCAAGATTCAAGGATGATGAACACTAAGCAGTCACTAGGGACTAAGAACTTCTACTAGAATGAACAGCATTATACTGAAAATCCATTATAATCAAGTACAATAGGTGATCAGCCAAAGTACCTTACGTTATGCATAACATTTAAACATGCTAGTATGTGTGCACGTCGGTTCCCCGACAATTATATAATTTTCCTTCAATGAGGGTTGTTCATCTCAACAGATTTAAGATTTCCACACCGAGTCAATTGGTTTGGATAGCTTTCTAACACATGATTTAGTCTAGCCGAATCAATGACTTAGACATCTTTTATAATGCATTTAGGAACAATAAGTTAAATGTTTGCAACAACGTCAAGATATAAATCGATTTCCAAATAGTAATACATATTTGCTCGATGTAAATATGGTCGATATGGCAATAATTTGGAATTATACAATATATAAAGCATAAAGAGTTTAGGAAAACTTGCATTCAATATGAAAATCAAATGAAGTTAGAGAACTTGCCTTAAGCGTAGTTTACCAACTCTATAGCTTATCTACACTTTGAAATCCTATTGTAACATAGTTATGTATAGAACACATTTATTAGTTACTTAACTCTATAAGTCAATAATCTTATACATGTTCGATCACATAAGTCAATGACACACGTTCATTATTATCTTAGTAACGTAAATGGAATGTCACATTAGTATGCTATCATACCACGTAGCTATATAATTATCATCTACTTAGCTTGTAGAAAAGTATTACGAAAGTTTGTAGAATCTTTAGATTCTTGGATTCATATAGCCATTACGTAGTAGAACTCTTTAAACATCATGGTAATCATGTATTATGACGAAAAATAGTATAACATATATGTTACAAGTTTACATATTACAAAGAAACCATCAGACCGAACTGCAAGAGGGCTTAAATGCATACAGTTAGGCTTTTATGGATGCTTGCATTGATTCTATTTGTCCTGGCTGAGACTCGAGTTGAGCTTTGCTCTTCCTGGATCAGTCTCATTCTAAGCATACATATATATTAACACATAGAATATACACATGTTAAAGGGTCTTGCATGCTTTTATAATCCTCCTACATTCATCTTAGTACGTTAGGGTTCTAGTTTAAGATTTCTAATGAGTTAAGGCCAATTGAGGTCATAAAATTACAAAGGCTACTATGTTCGCCATGTATACATATAAGGTAGTCATGAAATCAGTTAGTATGCATGCTCATAAGGGTTTTCATCATATACACATATTTATTATTGTTTCATCATTTGAAAACTTGTATAACATCGTGCTTAAACAATTTTATGTTATGTCATACTAGATAGATGCACATATAGGTCATGATTAGGGTATTAGTATGCAATCTTATACGTTCAGAATCTGACTATGACAATGTCTATAGTCCTTGTTTGCAAAAAGTTTGAGTCCATCTTTAGAATTCATTTTAAACTTAAACCATGCATTCTAGTTATACCAAAACTTTTTAGAATCACATCTCATGTATTCTTAGATCATATCTACAAGTCCACAAAGTCAGAACATACTCCACATGGTATTCATGAATATTACGCTCAAATATTTCAAGATTTTCTTTAGAAAGTCATTTATCTCAAAACCAAAACAAGTGGGATATAAACCAAAGAACTTAAGACTTCAAGTCATACATGTATTTATGCATGTCTAAGTCAAACTAACTTGATAAGATTTATCATTGCTTTAACAGACATCAAATTTCTTGATTGATGCGGCTGTTAGTTGTAATGCCAATGCTCGAATCTAGGAGGAGCGCAGTGCATGCTTCCCTAACTGAGACAGTCCGTAAGAGCCTCTGCTTTTAAGGTGAATCAAACCAACTTCAATTTTCTTCATTCTAAACATGCTTAAACTTATTCTCAGAGGTTTCATACATGCATATAAACTTCGTCCACACATTAATAACAATTCCCAATCAAGTTCACAAGAATTCATGGAAGTTTCTACAATCTACCAAATTTGGAATTAAGAACATAAAGCAAGAAATTTACCTTCTAAGAAGCTTAATTCCTACTCTCTGCAATTCCCGACTCCTTGCTCAACAAAGAAACTCACACTCTCAACTTAGAGTTTATTAAACAAAACACATTAACAAGAAAATGAAGAATGGGGCTGCTATTTATGGAAGATTGGTTGCCTAGTTAATAGCTTTGTTCAAAGGTTAGAATTCATTAGGTAGAAGAAGTAACCAATGGTTAAGGAAGAGTTGGCCAACCACTCCCCCTCAGCCATTTCCATAGCCATGTTATAAGCTTGAAATTTACGTAAAGGAGAGTGTATTACTGTTTGGGCCAACTGATTTGGGACAAGCCTATTTAAATCTCAGCATTTAGTTTCAAGTGAGCTTAGTTAGTTCCTCTTTGGTTTCCTCATGTGATTTAATGTACTAATGTTTTTACATAAGGAAAAGTTAGGGATTATATATGTACTCAATCTTATAATCCATGTACATTGGGTTTTTATAAAATAATATTTAAATTGGGTTAGAATATAATTTGGTTGGGTATTAACAACCAATTATTTTTCATATAACTTATTATTCCCATTTTGCCCAACACTATACTCATATCCAATATTAAATGTTTATTTATCTTTCTCCAAAATTTCTGAGATGCACAATTAATTAACTCTTTCTATATTAAAATACCTCACACGATTATAATTTGTTACTTAGTACTTCATATCATTCAATTTACTATTATTATTACTGACTTTATGTCACACTTTATTTTATATAAAATTAATGTAACAACTTTATTATATATTACTACATATTATATGTTATTGTCACATAATCAACTATTAACAATAATAGGGATTAGTCTATCATATTATTCAATTCATATTTCCTTTACAACATGATTTCAATAATATCACTTATTAAAATAATGTTCCATGCAGTGTCCAAGGTAATAACTAACTTTTCCACTTTCGCCCATCAAGAATCGTGTGCCATTAGTCTACTACAAGAAGGCGTGAGTACTTGATGATCCTGGTAGTGCTAAATGGTTTTTAGCTACTAAGCGATTCAAAGATCCACTACTATTCCAGTTTTGCATAGCATAAACCTCAAATTGATAATACTACTAATTAAACATCTTGTTTTATATTTCATGCATGAAATTACTTTATTACTCAATTATATGCAACTACTCATAATAAATATTAATTAAATAATATAATATTTATTAATCTTTCTTCTATTGAATCATTCCTCTATTAATTAACTTAGTGAATCTCTTAGTCTTTCATTATGCCACACTAGGCAATCCTCATAAGCTTAAAATTAAACTGTACATCAATCCTACTATAATTGTCACATACTTAACTTAATTGAATAGAATTACTACAACCCATGCCACAACAATATTTATATATATTCAAAGAAATATTCGACTTTTATTAATATAATTATTAATAATATTTAGAAAATTCTCGGGTATTACAGTTATCATGATATAGCAAGAGTGATCAACTACTTTGCTCATCAAGTTTAAATACGAAATGGATATATCATGATTGAAAAGGAATAAGCTTTCAAGTTTTCAACAATATAAATAATTGTGAAAGAGCATGAATCAAAGTTTTAATAATTGAATGACTGAACCAATAATATTGGGTGGTCAATAATGACTATGAACAAATTTAACTGAACTTTATGGTAATGAAGATGATTAGCCTTTTATACCTGATGAGCATATGAAACTTGCACTAAGTACGAATGTGAAGCCCCCAAAATAAGTATACACCACCCATCCTGAGTCGCCAAATACATGGTACATAAATCAAATACAAACTTAATTATACAATTGTCGTGTAAAATACGACAAAATATTAGCTGAGAGTTTTAATATGAATATTGTCTTGTAGACAATATTCAAACTCAAATTCAATCTTATTACAATTATTATCACATTATTTCACATAATAGTGAGGACTACCAATGCAACCATCTGGACCGTCAATCCATTCTCCGACTAGTCCCAGTTATATTCTCAATTCCTGAAGAGAACAATGAAAGAAAGGGTGAGCTCAACTAGCCCAGTAAGAAATATTATGACTAAGATAATGCAGAATAAATTATCGTTAGCCTTCAACAGTGTTAAACTGATAAAATATAATAAACATCAAGTTTAACTGCAGTGGAACAAGCAATCCATTAGAAGAGTCAAATAGAGCATGATATCTACTATCTTCTATGATTTAAAAAGTTTATCATCAATTTTATCGCTGAGACTCAGCTTAATAAATAAACCACATCATCGAATCATCCATGCACTACGGGCCAAGGATATTCATGTAATCATCAATGGTCGTGATTATACCGAATAATCCCTGGTTATAATCATACCAACAATTGTCCATCAATGCACTACGGACCAATGAGGACTTTTACCACATCATTTGTAACATTACGATCATGATTATACCGAATAATCCATGGTTATAATCATACCAATCAATAGTCCATCTATGCACGTAAGCCACAAATGACTTTCATCATAATATAAGCATGAAGATGATGACAATGATATAAGAATTCAATTAAAAGAAAGCAAAGGATAAAGTTTTAAAGATTTATAATTTAATTTATCCAGAATTCAATAATGTCCAAATTGTAAACATGATACTGCTTTGTGGAGTAAAATTCAAGAATAATTTCAAGGATATTCTACTAATTTCACAGAGTATAGAAGCAATACTTTAACAAAATGATGGTATAATCAGGAATACGAGATAGAATAATATTACTCACATACTACAAAGTATGGAAGAAAATATTATTCTTATGATACTAAAAAAAAAATATCCCTTACCTCAGAAGAAGACTGGATACTGAAATAGTGAGGTACAAGACTTCTCTTCTTCTTTCTCTCTATCGCTTCTCTCTCTATAATTGCTCTTGTGAGTCTTAGTGAATTAGTGAGAATGAAAGAAGAATGGGCTTCTATTTATAGGAAAACATAGTTTCGATAATTGCACGTTTTGGGGCTCGAAATATTACAGTATAATACATTCATCTTTTTGTTCATTTTATAATTTAGTCCTGCAAGTATTATCAAACTTGCACCACCTCCCCTAATAGTACATCATGTGAATCAATAGTACAATCATGTGAATCAATAGTTCTATACATGTGAAAAAATAATTACAGTATAGTACCTTCATCTATACCTCTATTTTTAATTTAGTCGTGCAAGTATTATCGATCTTGCACCACCTCCCCTAATAGTACATGCATGTGAATCAATAGTACACACATGTGAACAAATAGTTATAAGCATATGAATTAATAGCAATTAATTGCTCATTTATCCGATTAATTACTCGATTGGTTAATATAACCTTTTCGAAATAAATGTCGATTTCCACTAACACTAATAATCCCAACACAATGGAAATATCAATTTCATCTTTAATCAACACGAACTTATTCATCATTAATATTATAACTCACAATATTTAACAATCAGATCATTCCCATGAAAGAGGGGGCTTTCCGAAAAGGATTTCTCCCTATTGTCGCGCAATTAGGTGACCAAACCTCTCCTCGACAGAACTTTCTAAACATCGTCAATATTGCAAATAATAATATGAATAACTTTGTCATCTCAATTATTGATTTAATAATATAAAATATTATGCAGATGATACTGTGACAATAATTAAATCAATAATATGAGAGATAGTATACAACATTTACGATAGCAATAATTGAGTATAACTGAGTGACTTCTCACATAAATATAAATAATCAATATCGTGTGCTACTATGCAACCACACGTATTACTGTACTTTTACTACCGGGTAGTTCAACAGCTTAACGGTAAAACTTTCGACGTTATTTTTAAAAATATTTCAGTCATTTTCTAACTATGACAGTACCTCCGTTATGGGGTCCACTAATGATTGTGTCATCGTATGAATATTTCCTGTTAAAACGAATATTCCCCGACCAATCGAATATTTCCCGAAACAACAAATATTTTATAACAACTTGCTTACTTTGCAAAATTTGTAAATAACACCCACAACTATAACATTATATCAAATTCACACCATAATATTCAAAAATATATTTCGAGAAAAATTAATCTTTATTCATAAAAGTTGGGGTCTTACAGCGAATCAAAAATCAAAGATGTGGGATAATTGTAAATAATTAAACCGCTAGAATGCTTGAAAAATAATAACTCGAGTTGAGTTAGAAGAAACTTGCCTCATGTGTAGTCTACTGCTACGCGATTTAATTTATCCACTTAAGCAATTTAACTTACTTTCGAAAAGAACCTATCATTGATCTTTCAATTAGTATATCATATATTTACTTATAATATCATTACTCTATAATAAATTGTCTAACATTTAGTTACATAGTTAAATATTAGACATTACATTAAAGTCTTAGTATTATCATCTCTTGACAATATCACTATCAAATAATTATTATCTTAAACATTCATCTAATATTATTATTCTTTAATAATATTTTATTCATTTCTTAGTATTATTAATTAATTAATAATACTTTAATCACTCACTAATATTATTAATCATTTAATAATATTTTAATCCTTTAGTAATATTATTAATAACTTAATAATATTTTACTCATTTAATAATACTTTACTTCTTTTACTAATATTATTAACCGCTTAATAATATTTTAATCATTAACTAATATTATTAATTACTTAATAATATTTTAATTTGATTTTAATCTAATATTATTAATCATTTAATAATATTTCAATCTACTACTATTAATTACTTAATAAAATTTTATTTTAACTTTAATATAATATTATTAATCATTTAATAATATTTTAAATCATTATCTAATATTATTAATCATTTAATAATACTTTATTTTAATTTTAATCAAATATTATTATACATTTAATAATATTTTAATTCATTATCTAATATTATTAATCATTTAATAATATTTTAATCTAAAATTTATTAATAACATGTTAATCTAATATTGTTAATTATTTAATAATATTTTAATCATTTATTAAACTTATAAATAATTTATTTTAATTGTTTACTCTTTACTATTTAATTTATTTAACACACATAAAATGCAATACACATAAAATTTTATCAAAAATAACCAAAATACCCTCCATGAATCTTAATATATTATATTAAGGGTCTTTAAGCTATAATTTCACATTTTCACAATTTTTAACATTACATAACTTACTTTATTCATAAATCCATAACTTACTTTATTCATAACTCAAACAAATCTATGAAAAATACCAAAACAGTTCCGAAAATTCTAATTTTCTGAGAAACATTAGTTAATATTACTCTTATGAACATATAATTTTTATAGAATGTTTTAGTTTCGTTTATTATGATTAAAATGGCCAAAACATTTGGATCTTGCTTTCACGACCTGAGTTTTTGTCCAAAAATTCCAAAACTTTCAGGGGATGTTTCTGTTTTATATGTACTTCCAGTAAAACTTTCACAATACTTGGAGAAACATACTAAGAGTTATTCCTTTTTACTTTTTAAATAGCCTTTTCTTGCAAAATCCATACATTTCATTGTACACATCCAAAAATAGCCATCTTTGGACTGAATCTAGATAGCTCGTCATATTATCATACCAAAAAATTTTAGAATTTTTAAAATAAAGAAAATTGACGAAAACACCCCTGCAAAAACAAGCAAGAAATTACCTATTCAAGCCTTTTGTTTTTGCTGGACAGTTTTGACATAAACAACTGTCAAGGCTTGAAAATTAATCATTTTTGAGTGCTACCACTTAGGTTTAATAGTTAACTTACATATTTAGCACCCCTCTTTGACGGATCACAAAAAGAAGGTGTAGATCTTAAATGGTAGCTTTTCAAAGTAGAAAAAAGTTAGGGTTTTCTGAACATTTAGAACAAGTTTTCTTTCTTTTCTTTTGATCAAAATTTTGATACCCAAAATGGTTAGATCTACAAATAAAACACTCATAAACATGAAGATCAAGAGTTTTAAAGTTTAGAAACTTAGGCTCATGATTTAACAAAACAATCACATAAACTAATTAAAGTTTTGTATTTAATGGTTTTTATACCTTGATGTAAGAGCAACTTTCCTTTTCTTCCCAAAGTAGTTGATAGATTTTTTGAAGCAAGAAGATCAAAAAATCCTCTGTCTTCATGAGGGCCACATTTTTCTCTCTCTCTTTTTCTCTTTCTATATTTCTTTTCTTTTGGAAGTTTAGGAAGAGAATGAAGTAAAGATTTTAATTGGAATGAAAGGAGGGGGTTTATGTAACCCCCCCTTCCCGAAAAGGAAAGGGAGGTCACGTGCAAAGCACAACAAACCTCAAAATAAATAAACAGAGCACTAACAACCTCAAAATATTAATAGTGATGATCCATTAATAAAGTACTAAATAAAATTCTCTAACTAGAATTAAAATAATCAAAACCAAAAATTTAATCAACTTAGATGGTCAAGGAAACACTCTCATCACACTAGCCCTGAATCACCCTTGCAAACTCGCGGAAGAAAAAACACAAAGATGAGCCAAATGCCCAAAGACGGACATGAGATATACAAAAGATATACAATCGATATATGAAAACAACTGAGACAAAATACTGAACAAAGCCTCAAGTGTAAATACGAACGAAAATATAATCTCTAAAGATCTGAATGGAATATATCTGAATCAACAGAATTGACGAAACCAATAGAAGAATAAAGAATTAATGAAGTGAAATAACTAACTCAATGAATTGAACTAAACAGAAACAAACAAAACTAATACAATGAAATAATAGGCTGAATCAAATGGTTGGGTGTTATTTCATACCGAGTGAGCTCAGAAATATGCATTTCCACACATGCAAGTCAAAATAATGCCACACATGTAAGTCAAAATAATGTCACACATGCAAATCACACATTGGACTGTGCAATCCAGATGCATGCAAATCGGATAGGTGTGTTTGGCACAACATCACAAATCCGCATAACAGAAAACTAGGGTTAACCCATACGCCTCCCACAACAAAACACCAAATGGCCCACTTCCTCCGGAGCCCAAATTGAGACGTAGTGGACTAATCACACCACCACAAAAAGTGTCATGTCTCTCGTGCCAAGACGACATGCTTGTGGTACCCCCATAGGTGGTTATAACTTAGGTATACCCTACGGTATATTCTAACAAAAATATCATGTCGCAACACATGTGACATAATACCAATAAAAATAGATACCGTGTCACAACACATGCGACACAATATCCCTAGAAATGGGGCTCTAATGTATATATTGAACCAGGTCAAATTATAGTCACAATGTCTCAAAAGAAGGTGGCAACATGTACCGCTCTACAATTATCAAAAATAAATACTAATTAAACATGATAATCTAATTCAAAGAGTACAAATTCGAGTCATATGTATCAACTCCAAAATGAAACTATTATATGAATTTCACAAGAAACAATTATGTGAAAGAATAACGAAATTCAAAACAAGGGACAAAACGAACAAATCAAATTTAACAAGAATATCGCTGAAAAGGTACGGAATCCGTACCTGATACTTTCAAACCATTTATAGCACACTCCACAAAATCGTACCCTCAAATATCAACGATATCAAATATGAAACGTTATTCACAACCTAAACATATTCACCTCAAATTAAAAAATAATTCAAACTAGTAATTCTAAAATAATTCATAATCTATTTAATATGCCTTTAATCATCGCCTTATATCAATTATTAATACTCCAAAATTTATATTCCAAATATAACTCTTTAAATTCCTTCCGCTCAAACTAATTAAACAAAATAATAATAAATATAAGTTACTTAACAACTATAATTTATAATAACATGAATTTATTTCCTAATTTATATTAGTTTTATGATACATATCCAAATTAAATTAAAATTAATCTTGTAATCATTACCCTTTTATTATTTTTGACAAAACATTAACTCTAATATATATATATATATAACTGCATTTCCATCTCTCTCTCTCTCTCTCTCTCTCTCTCTATATATATATATATATATATATATATATATATATATATATATATATATATATATAATCTAATTTTCAATTCTTAATATATAAATAACAAGAGAGACAATAGATTTCCTTGATTGAAACAAAAAAGTAAACCTGATATACATAATGATCATGTACACTTTTCAATTCTTAATTGTAAATTAAAAAGAAATTAAAAACATAATAACAATTGATATACAAAGATGTAACAAAATGAAAACAAAGCAAACATGTGTTCTTTTCTTAACTTCTCTCAGAAATATAATAAGAGGCGGCTTCCTCCTTTTTCTCTTTCTCGGGTTGTATAATGAAAATAAGATTAGGTTTAATCATTTATTCACTTAAAAAAAGATTTTTATTAATTAATATATTTATTAACTCTCCAAATTTTAATAGGATTTTAAAATTACACAATTATAAATTAGACCCACTTAGTTTAAAGCCCAATTTTACCAATTTAATTTATCCATCATCTATTAATACTTATTAGCCCACATAAATTAAATACAATTTGACCCAAATAAAAATAAAGTCCAATTAATATGTTTAAAATATGAAATTAAAAGTCATTTATATATTATTTTTTTGGGTATTACAGTTTATATATGTAACGACCCCAAAATCCATACAATTTAAATCTCAACTTCGGTCCTTAACCATACATTAAATCTCTAATTTTACATCATTATTCGATATTAAAAACACTAAAATTGCGAAATATTTAAAACATTTATACATTTCCTTCTTTCTTGCCCTGAATCGCAACGTTTACATTACATCTCTTTGATTCAATCTTACATCATGAATCGTTACAACAAAATGACTATACAAAGTCTTACATCATAACTAAATATCCATATACATTGGATAGCTCAACTTACAATTCAACAACATGTTACGTTCAAAATGTGAAATACATTTCTCATAAAACATAAGTAATCTTCGTGAATATAGATCTCTATAACTCACTTAGCACATATCTTTACCTTAAAATCTTGACCTGTAAAAGTGGTTATTTGCAAGAATGAGCTCGACAGCCCAACAAAGTCTAACAGTTTTCATGCATCACATAGCACATAATAACATGCTCGATATACATCTCATTAAAGTAACATGGCATACATGCTTTTAATTCACATAGCAAATATAAAGATTGAGTTCCTTACTCAATCATCATTACTTTACCAAAATAATGCAGTCATAAATTGACTTTAACATTTCATGATTTCAACATGTATAACATATCATGCAATTTAAAATAGTTCATCTAGTCCACGTAACAATTAGGAACCGAAAGACTTGCCTTGCGTGTAGATTAAACTATTGATATCGAAATCACAATACCCTATATACATATGTTAACATGACATGATCAGTCATAATCAACACTACATTACGTATGGTTTAAATGTCTAACCATTTAATCAAATTATATTCCTAAATGATAATAAACTCGTTAGGTATTAACACCATGTTCGTTCAACACATTATAATACTATAATAATGTAATTACTTGGTCATATAGCATTACAACTAAAATTTCGGACTTACATGCAAGATGTAAGTCATTTAAAATATTCTCGCTAAGGGCGCAATTGATGATGATATGGCGCTTGTTGTGAGAGTTATATAAGGACTCGGCTTCACATTGTGACTAATTCTTGCAATAATGCAATCTAAGTCCGGTCAAGGCGACTTTTTGGCGCTAAAGGCCGAAACTTGATATTTGAGCGTGAATTTTTATTTGGGGACGCGAAACTCACAGAAGAAAAACAAAGAACAGAGCTAAAGCTACTGTCTTGATTTCTAACAACAAGTAACCCCAATTAACATGTATAACTTCACATAAATTACACATGAATGTTAACAACCATCTATATACCAATTACAGTGATTTGACGAGATTTTGTAAATTAATTTTAATATTTATTGAATTAAATAAATATTTTTCGATGATTTAATTATTTAATTAAAATAATTAATTGATGCAATTGTGGTAGATTAACTTAATTATATGTGTTACATTTATTAATTAATGTGGAGAATTTTATTATCAAGTATGTAATTATGTGAGCTTATAGTATTAAAAGAAATATTTAATTAAGCATGATGTTATTTAATTAATTTAATTATTAATTAGAGAGTTAATAATTTGACATTATTTATTAATGAGAAAATTATTTATGTGACTATGTAAATTTATGAGAAATTATTATATTTTATTTAAAATATATTAAATAAAATATTGGATTCATTTTATAAGAAGTGTGACATTTTCAAACTATATGATAAAGCTTTATTAAATTAAGTGGTTTTATAATCTACTCTTGTTAGCCAAACATGGCCTTAGAAGGAGTTGAGAGCAGTTACCCATGATGGGTAACTGACCACAATGCGTAAGTTCATTTACGACGTCTTCTTTTTCTTTCTTCATTTTTTCCTAAGTCTAGAAAAGTTGAGAGTCAGAGAGAAAAGTTAGAATTTTTGAGTGTGTGATTGAAGAAGAGTTTGAGAAGAGTTTCAATTCATCTCCTACATTACACTCTACGCTTTGAGTAATTCTCTCCAAACCCAATTTCTACTTTTACGTATTTAAGTTTTTATACAAATGGCTCTCAAGTACTGTAAAGTCTCTATGATGGGAAATTGTAATGCTTATGTGCATATATAGGTTAAGATGGTATCAAAATCGTATTTAATTATATATATTTTGTAAACCATAACATCAGTTTTATGAAAACACATGTCGTATATGTTTTTCAAAATTACATAGTATGGGTTTTGGCCTTATGGCCTTATACGTGATATTTTATGTATTGATCGTATATTATCCCTTAATTTTACACCCTTATATTATTATGCATGTTGATACGAAGAGACAAAACTTTAAATAAACGGATTCGGTGTTATAACGAATCCGTAGTGACAATTTTCATGTTTTATTTTCAAAACCCACAAGAACATCAAAGTTAGTGAAATTGCATGCATTAATTCTGTTAACTAAGTATAATGAAATGTTAAAATAGTTGTTTAACATGTAAATAACATAATTGCATGTGGATTGAATTATTGAATACATAATTAGCTTGATAATTCATGAAGTGCAAATTATGTGACAAAGTGGTAATTTGACTAAGTATAGTCAATAATCAAAGTAGACAAAGAGAATGAGTTTATGATGATTAGTTAAGTTATAATTAACTGGTATTGTGAATGTGAATGGTATGTAGGATTAAATTCAAAGAATGTGCTTAGTTAAAGTGTAATCTACGCACGAGGCAAGTTTCTTAACCCTACTTGTCATTATTGTTCAAGTTTATTAATTACCTCGAGTAAATTATCATTACTATTATTCATGTTCAAATGTTATATTAAAGATTGATTATCTTTTCAAAGCATGATTCAGTTATACAATAATTGTCCTATTATATACTTCCTGAGATTATTATTCAATTTGAATATCATTATTATTGAACCTTATTAGACTAGTGAACCCTTATTGATTCGACTAGTCCATAGTTGATGAGCGTTCTAAATTTCGAACCCTTGATGAATTATCCAAACCAAACTTCCTTTCAAAAGGACTCGAATGTCAAACTGAGATGAACAACCCTGCAAAGGGATTTACTTATGCGTTAGCGTTAAGATATTGTGCACAATATGGTACTAAGGGCTGATCCCCCTAAGTACGAGTAGAAAGGTCCATAGTCTTATGACTGTTAAAGGTTTCAAGTATAACCCTTGATAACCTAGGACATAGTTCAAGGTCTTATGACTCTCAAAAATCTTTTGATTCTTGTTATTCATTCTTGATTCAAAAGTTGAGCTTTTATTTCAGAAGATATTATTTCTCTCGCATGTTATTATTCATTGTTATATTGTTATACTTGTGGGCAATCGTGCTCACTCTTTCTTAATAATAACATTGTAGTTAAGAACGAAAGAACTGATGAACCTTCCACTAGTAAAGGCAAGGGCAAAGTTAGCAAGTGATGAAGACTTGTTGTTTATATGATGATGTATTTATGTTTAAGACTTGAGTTAATGATGTTATTAAGACTTATTTGTTTATGATTCCGCACAGATGTTTAAGGTTAGTTTAACCTGGGATTGTAATATTATTATTCAGATGTTGTAACCCTTAACGGGAAGATTTTTATTCTATCTATTGCATGGCTTGCATTTTTATGAGTAGATAGATAGATGATATTTATACAGTGAACACCAAATCCCGTGGAATTGAAGTACCTGGATTTGGGGGTGTCACAAGTTGGTATCAAAGCTGTAGGTTATGAACCTTAGGTGGGGGAACAACCTTAGGTAGTAGCTTTATAGAAAGAAGATAGTGATGGAAAACTCTTATCGAGTTATAAGAAATGAATTTATGTAATTCATTGAAGATAATAAAAGACCTTATGTGTTTATGTGTTAAAGTATGCGTTAGATGATACGACTTAGTAACTAAAACTTCAAATTTTGTTGTCAGGATGTCGAATGTTGGAGAAGCTAGTCAAAAGTGGGGAGGAAGAACCCGAAAGTACCTATAGTACCTACTGAGGAGGAACCCCATGTACCTATAGTACTGACAGAGGAGGAGCCCTGAGACATTCATGTCGTTAGGGAGCAGCTGGTGCAGAGGGAATCATCTCCATTGATCACCGTTGTTGGTCAGGAGTATGAACCTGAGACTGATCCTGTGGAGGATCCAGAGGAGGAATTTGTTGAGGAAGAGGAAGAGGAAGAAGAGGAGTTACCACGGTACACCGTTGATGCTGAGATGTATGACACATTATACGACCGTAACGTGGAGTTACGAGATGAGGTGTAAGATTTGACTGAGGGAGCGATTATTCAACATATTACTCTAGAGCGGAAGGAGAGGGAGATTTCGACTCTTCACTCTCGACTGGAAAATATAGAATGGGATTTGGTCCATGAGAAGGGTCAAACTGAAGATAAGACCGTGGAGATAGAGAAACTGAAGAAGGAACTTAAGGAAACCTCCGAAAGGCTGAACATAGCAGAGGAAGGCTGGGTAAGAGAATCAAGTCGAGCTGATCGTGCAGAGGATGATAGTCGTGTAAAGAAAGCAAAGATTGGGGAAACGTACTCTACACTTAACAAGGCAATGAATGAGACCCAAGATCGAGTTTTGAGGTACCCAATCCAGTTTGAGGGACTACCATTGTACATGATGGATCGCAGGACAATGCATCGCATCTTAGAAGAAGAGCGTAGCAAGGCTAACCAGTACCTTGACCGACAGTGATATGATTTGTTTAATTATGTGTAGAACTTAATTAGTTTTTAGATGTAAATTCTGACGTGTTTATGAACGAAAGAATATTTGAATGTTTTAAATCCTGTGGATTCTTTATTCCAGGATAGTTGATGTAAATAGCAGTTATGCTATCGTTTAATGTTAAAACTTTGATTTGAATGCAAATATATGAAGTTGATTGAGATGATGTGTTAAATGAGTATGTTAAATTGTTAAGTAATGCCTTAACTATTTAGAGAAATAAATAAAGTAATAATAAAGCGTTTATTTAACAGAAATATGCCGCCAAGGAGAAGACAACAACGTCAACCGGCTCAGGAAGAGTCAACCAATAATAACAATAATGCCAACGCAAATCTCGTTCAATAGTTAGTTAATTTACTGACTGGAGCAATGAACAATCAACCTCAAGCTCCACCAAGCACAACGTTTAAAGACTTCAAGGCGGTGGGACCGCCAGAGTTCAAAGGTTCCATGAACCCAATCGAGGCTCAAACGTGGGTTATGGAAATGGAGAAGGTTTTCGACGTTGCTAAGGTTAGAGAAGATCAGAAGACCGCTTTTGCAACATTTATGCTGAAGTCTGAGGCTAGCTACTGGTGGCAAGCAAATAAAGTGCGAGGAGGTGAAGGTGTAATTACGTGGGAGAGGTTTAAAGAGATGTTCTTCGAAATGTATTTCCCAACTAGTTCAAGAACCGGATGGAGTTCAATTTCTAGAGGCGAAGTAGGAAACATGAGTGTGTGACGACGACTACGGCTAAATTCAATGAGTTGGCAAGATTCTCCCTGTATCAAGTTCACACAGATGAGAGGAATGCGAGATGGTTTGAGCAAGGACTAAAGCCGTGGGTGTACAGCAAGGTATCAATGTTTCAAATAAACACATTTGCTGGAGTTTTGCTGAAGGTGGAAGCGATGCGGTGACCAAGTACAATCAAGATCAGAAGAAGAAGAAGAAGAAGAGTGAAGGTGAAATTAATAACAAGTCCAGTGGAAATGGCACAGGAGGTGGAAATTTCAACCAGAAGAAAAGGTGGAACGACAGCTCATCATCGGAGAATCAGCAAGGTACTCAGAAGAAAAGAATCGAAGCATGCCCGACTTGCGGGAAAGCCCATCTGGGACTTTGTATGAAAGGAAAAAGAGTGTGCTAAAATTGTGGTCAGGAAGGCCACTTAGCACCAAACTATCCAAACCCAAAGAAGGGTGCTTGTTTTACTTGTGGTTCGAAGGACCATCTGGCAAGAGATTGTCCCAAGAAGGGATCGGGAGGGTTAAGATCAGGAGGAAACTGGGGAAATAACAGTGGAAATACCTTAACCATCACCGGACCAACGCAAAAAAAACCAAACAAACCGACCTTGGGACTTTCAACATGACGGTGCAAGATGCAGTTCAATCCCGTGATGTGGTCTCAGGTATCATTCCGATCAATAAAGTTAATGCTTACGTATTATTTGATTCGGGTGCTACTTGTTCCTTTATATCTGATGATTTTTCCAAGAATTTAGATTTACCTAAGAATGAATTGGATTACCCCATGAATATAGAAATTGCGAATAAAGAAATAATCCCTGTTAAGTATATACATAAGAACAGTAGAGTGGATATTAAGGGTAATATCATGAACGTAGATCTTATCCCTATTTGACTTGGGGAATTTGACGTTATATTGGGAATGGACTGGTTATTCAATTACGGTGCTGTAATTGATTGCAAAAAAAGCGTATTAACCTTATGACTCGTCAAAATATATTTTATAAGAAGAAGTCACCTAGACAAGCGAGTTGTCTGACGATGATGCAGGCCAGGAAGTTGTTGAGACAAGGTTGCGTAGGATACTTAGCATACATAGTTGATAGTCGAAAAGAGAATCCGAAGGTAGAAGAGATACCGATTGTGAGGGACTTCATCGACGTGTTTTTAGATGATTTACCAGGACTTCCACCAGATAGAGAGGTAGATTTCGTGATCGATTTGGCGCCCGAAACTACTCCAATATCGAAGGCACCATACCGAATGGCACCAGTAGAGATGAAAGAACTAATGGTACAACTACAAGAATTGTTGGACAAGAAGTACATTCAACCAAGTGTATCGCCGTGGGGAGCGCCGGTGTTGTTTGTGAAGAAGAAGGATGGAACGATGTGGCTCTGTATTGATTACAAAGAACTAAATAAGGTCACGATTAAGAACAAATATCCATTACCGAGGATCGACGACCTGTTTGATCAATTAAAAGGAGAAAGATACTTTTTCAAGATAGACTTGAGGAGTGGTTATCACCAATCAAGGTGAGGTAGGAGGATGTCCAAGAAACGGCAGTCGTAACGCGATACGGTCACTACGAATTTTTAGTAATGTCGTTTGGTCTAACGAATGCTCCTGCAGCATTTATGGGACTAATGAATGGTGTGTTCAAGCCGTTTTTGGACAAATTCGTGGTGGTATTTATAGATGACATTTTGGTATATTCCAAAACCAAAGAAGAACACGAAGAACATTTGAGGTTAACGTTGGAAGTATTGAGAAGGGAAAAGTTGTATACCAAATTTTTGAAATGCGAATTCTGTATCGAGCAAGTACAATTTCTTGGGCACGTAATCGATATAAACGGAATTTTGGTAGATCCATCCAAAGTAGAAGCCATGATTAACTGGGATTAGCCGAGAACACCGTCGGAAGTAAGAAGTTTTCTTGGATTAGCAGGATATTATAGAAGGTTCATTCAAGATTTTTCCAAAATCGCAACTCTGTTAACGAATTTAACTCGTAAAGCTGTGAAATTTGTTTGGACGGAAAAGTGTGAGGAGAGCTTTCAAGAATTGAAGAAGAGATTGAGTACGGCACCTGTTTTATCCCCTTTGGATGATACAGGAAATTTTGTTGTTTTTAGCGATGCTTCGCATAAAGGACTTGGTTGTGTGCTTATGCAAAACGGCAGAGTCATTGCGTATGCATCACGGCAGTTGAAGGATTACGAGAAGGGATACCCGACCCATGATTTGGAGTTAGCTGCAGTTGTTTTTGCTTTAAAAATTTGGAGGCACTACCTCTACGGGGAGAAGTGTGAAATATATACGGACCATAAGAGTCTGAAATATATTTTCACGCAGAAGGATTTGAATATGCGTTAAAGAAGATGGTTGGAATTAATTAAGGATTACGACTGTGAGATTTTATACCATCTGGGAAAAGCAAATGTGGTTGCCGACGCCTTAAGTAGAAAGGGTCGTGAGAAATCGATGATGATAACTGCTCAGGAGGAGCTAATTTCAGAAATGGAGAAACTAGAGTTAGAGGTGAAATATCCTATGGAAATTGATGAGAAGCTATTTCAGATGCAATCTGGTAAAACCCTACTGGATAAAGTTAAGGATGCTCAGCTTCAGGACAAAGAATGTAAAAAGGTGACAAAGAAGATATCTGAAGGAACTGAATCGAGATTTAAGATGGATAAGGAAGGAATACTGAGATTTGAGAGTAGAATTTGGGTTCCGCCAGTACAAGAGATTAAGGTAGAAATTTTGAGCGAGGCTCATAGTTCACGATATTCGATTCACCCTGGTAGTACCAAAATGTACCAAGATCTTCGACAACATTTCTGGTGGCCAAATTTAAAACGAGATGTTGCAGAATGTGTTGCCAAGTGTCTTACATGTCAGAAAGTGAAAGCAGAACATCAAAGACCAAGTGGGTTGCTACAACGGTTAGAAATCCCAGAATGGAAATGGGAACATATTATAATGGACTTCGTGGTTGGCCTTCCGACGACTCAGAAAGGCTACGACGCAGTATGGGTTATCGTTGACCGACTGACAAAATCTGCACACTTCCTTCCGATCAAAATAAGATTCAACTTAGATCAGTTGGCGAGGCTATACGTAAAAGAGATTATTTCGAGACACGGAGTTCCGGTGTCAATTGTTTCTGATAGAGATCCGCGCTTCACATCGAATTTCTGGAAGCGTCTTCAGGAATGCATGGGTACGCAATTGCGAATGAGTACAGTATACCATCCTCAAACAGACGGACAGAGTGAAAGAACGATTCAGACATTAGAAGATATGATAAGAGCCTATGTGATGGACTTTAAAGGAAATTGGGATGATCACCTACCATTAGTAGAGTTCGGCTACAACAACAGTTACCACGCTAGTATTGGCATGCTGCCTTACGAAGCGTTATATGGCAGAAAGTGCAGAACTCCGCTTTACTGGGATGAAGTTGGTGAGAGATAATTGCTAGGCCCAGAATTGGTACAGCAGACGGCAGAAATAGTCAAAGTGATTCGAGCACGATTGGTAGCGGCTCAAGATCGACAGAAGAAATACGTTGATCCACATCGTAAAAATATCGAGTTTAAATCAGGTAGTTATGTTTTCTTGAAGGTCTCTCCCTAGAAGGGGAAAATCAGGTTCGGAAAGAAAGGAAAATTGAGCCCAAGATTCATTGGACCCTTTGAAGTACTGAGAAGAATTGGAGAAGTTGCGTACGAGGTAGCCTTACCTCCAGCACTCGAGAATGTCCACAACGTTTTTTATGTTTCTGTATTACGACCATACAAGGCCGATTACAAGCATGTAATTAAATACGAACCCCTGCATTTTGAGAAAGACTTATCTTACGAAGAAATTCCTGTCCAAATTGTCGACCGAAAAGAACAAGTTCTCATAAATAAAGTAATACCTTCTGTTAAGGTAATTTGGAGGAACCACAACGCTGAAGAAGCTACGTGGGAACTCGAAGAGAATATGATGAAGAACTACCCTCATTTATTTACTTAATTATGTGTAAGCGATTCTGGGGATAGAATCTTTGTAAGGGGGGGGGGGGAGAATGTAACGGGTCGAATTTATTGAGTCGTGATTCTGGGGACAGAATCGTTTTAAGGGGGGAAAGATGTAACGCACGAGATTTTGTAAATTAATTTTAATATTTATTGAATTAAATAAATATTTTTCGATGATTTAATTATTTAATTAAATAATTAATTGATGCAATTGTGGTAGATTAATTTAATTATATGTGTTACATTTATTAATTAATGTGGAGAATTTTATTATCGAAGTATGTAATTATGTGAGCTTATAGTATTAAAAGAAATATTTAATTAAGCATGATGTTATTTAATTAATTTAATTATTAATTAGAGAGTTAATAATTTGACATTATTTATTAATGAGAAAATTATTTATGTGACTATGTAAATTTATGAGAAATTATTATATTTTATTTAAAATATATTAAATAAAATATTGGATTCATTTTATAAGGAGTGTGACATTTTCAAACTATATGATAAAGCTTTATTAAATTAAGTGGTTTTATAATCTACTCTTGCTAGCCAAACATGGCCTTAGAGGGAGTTGAGAGCAGTTACCCATGATGGGTAATTGACCACAACGCGTCAGTTCATTTACGACGTATTCTTTTTCTTTCTTCATTTTTTCCTAAGTCTAGAAAAGTTGAGAGTCAGAGAGAAAAGTTAGAATTTTTGAGTGTGTGATTGAAGAAGAGTTTGAGAAGAGTTTCAATTCATCTCCTACATTACACTCTACGCTTTGAGTAATTCTCTCCAAACCCAATTTCTACTTTTACGTATTTAAGTTTTTATACAAATGGCTCTCAAGTACTGTAAAGTCTCTATGATGGGAAATTGTAATGCTTATGTGCATATATAGGTTAAGATGGTATCAAAATCGTATTTAATTATATATATTTTGTAAACCATAACATCAGTTTTATGAAAACACATGTCGTATATGTTTTTCAAAATTACAGAGTATGGGTTTTGGCCTTATGGCTTTATACGTGATATTTTATGTATTGATCGTATATTATCCCTTAATTTTACACCCTTATATTATTATGCATGTTGATACGAAGAGACCAAACTTTAAATAAACGGATTCGGTGTTATAACGAATCCGTAGTGACAATTTTCATGTTTTATTTTCAAAACCCACAAGAACATCAAAGTTAGTGAAATTGCATGCATTAATTCTGTTAACTAAGTGTTTAAATTGGTTAAAGTCATTATATAAATGTTAGGTTGTGATTATGCATGAATTACATCATATGGGTATGTCTAATTTCGAGTAGAAAATAAGAAATTGGGAGAAATTGGCATATTCGCGATTTTTCATGAATCGCCATTTCAAGAATCGGTATATGCGCTGGCAGCAATAAATACTACCACCGCCTATTTCCCGTGCCACAATACCACCGCTTGACCACAACGCACAAGTCTCAAGTCATAGCGCATACCACGGCGTTCAAAATATGAACCGAAGAAGTGTAATGAAGTAATGCTTATGGCTACCACTCTCCAGAAAGTTCAGAAATGTAATTTTTAAAAATGTTTAAGTCTAACAATGTGTTAGTAAATTAATTTAATAAACATGTTAGAAGTATAATGAAATGTTAAAATAGTTGTTTAACATGTAAATAACATAATTGCATGTGGATTGAATTATTGAATACATAATTAGCTTGATAATTCATGAAGTGAAAATTATGTGACAAAGTGGTAATTTGACTAAGTATAGTCAATAATCAAAGTAGACAAAGAGAATGAGTTTATGATGATTAGTTAAGTTATAATTAACTAGTATTGTGAATGTGAATGGTATGTAGGATTAAATTCAAAGAACGTGCTTAGTTAAAGTGTAATCTACGCATTGAGGCAAGTTTTTAACCCTACTTGTCATTATTGTTCAAGTTTATTAATTACCTCGAGTAAATTATCATTACTATTATTATATGTTCAAATGTTATATTAAAGATTGATTATCTTTTCAAAGCATGATCAGGTTATACAATAATTGTCCTATTGTATACTTTTACGAGATTATTATTCAATTTGAATATCATTATTATTGAACCTTATTAGACTAGCGAACCCTTATTGATTCGACAAGTCCATAGTTGATGAGCGTTCTAAATTTCAGAACCCTTGATGAATTATCCAAACCAAACTTCCTTTGGTGCGGACTCGAATGTCAAACTAAGATGAACAACCCTGCAAAGGAATTTACTTATGCGTTAACGTTAAGATATTGTGCACAATATGGTACTAAGGGCTGATCCCCCTAAGTACGAGTAGAAAGGTCCATAGTCTTATGACTGTTAAAGGTTTCAAGTATAACCCTTGATAACCTAGGACATAGTTCAAGGTCTTATGACCCTCAGAAATCTTTTAATTCTTGTTATTCATTCTTGATTCAAAAGTTGAGCTTTTATTTCAGAAGATATTATTTCTCTCGCATGTTATTATTCATTGTTATATTGTTATACTTATGGGCAATCGTGCTCACTCTTTCTTAATAATAACATTGCAGTTAAGAACTAAAGAACTGATGAACCTTCCACTAGTAAAGGCAAGGGCAAAGTTAGCAAGTGATGAAGACTTGTTGTTTATATGATGATGTATTTATGTTTAAGACTTGAGTTAATGATGTTATTAAGACTTATTTGTTTATGATTCCGCACAGATGATTAAGGTTAGTTTAACCTGGGATTGTAATATTATTATTCAGATGTTGTAACCTTTAAGGGGTAGATTTTTATTCTATCTATTGCATGGCTTGCATTTTTATGGGTAGATAGATAGATGATATTTGTACAGTGAACACCAAATCCCATGGAATTGAAGTACCCAGATTTGGGGGTGTCACATTACCCACCACTAATCAACAATATCATAAACTAATTCTTTGAAAACAATGTTTTTAAAACAAAAACTCCATTGTTGATATATTAAATTACAGTGAACGTAATTCCATGCTTATAACCAATTTAATACCTTTGAAATACCAGTATACCAATATATAAACCAGTTAACATGTATAGTTCAATTCCTTAGTTAGCATACAAAATTTTGATATTTCTACAAAACATATATTCGTATATCTATTTTTCACTGTAAAACCAAGTTCTCTTTCTAAATCGTAATTTAGTATACAACACACACACACACACACACACACACACACACACACACATATATATATATATATATATATGCTAACTATAACAATTACAGCTACTCATATTATTATAACCAATTATAAAACACAGTTTACCAAAAATTTTGTAAAACTTTATATATATAGTGAAATAGAAGAATACACAGACTTTAGGCATCACGAACTATAACATATATATATATACGTACATCTTTTTAAGTTTAGAGGAACATACCTCTTGTTTGATTAGACAATCTTTGTTAATCACTGATAACTTTCTTTTGCTACTTCTCTCTCTCAGGTTTTCTCTCAAATTCTCTGAAACCTTCTCTTTGAAAACCCTTTTTCTCTGAACTTCTTCTTAGGCTTGGGCTTAGGCCATATACAATATACGTAAAAGTAAAAACTAAACTGATAACAAAGCGTACATAAAAGAAACGCATATAGTCATAATAGACCTAATAAGTATTATCAGTTATCAGCATATAACGTATACTTATAAATATATAAATTATTTATTTAGTTAATAATTTAAATTCAAAAGAAATCCAAAAGCTATTACAATTATTATCAGACTATTTCATAGAATAGTGAGGACTACTAATGCACCATCTAGGACCATCACTCTGTTCCCCGATTAGTCCCAAATTACGTTCTCATTTCTCAAGAGAATAAAGTGAAAGAAAGGTGAGCTCAACTAGCCCCAAGAAGAAATATTATGACAAAGATAATGCGTAATAATTTATCATTAGCCTTCAACAATGTTAAACCGATAAAATATAATAAATATCAAATTTAAGCTGCAATGAACAAGCAATCCATTAAAAGAGTCAGTAGAGAAATGAATCTACTATCTTTTATGATTTAAAAGGTTTTTCATCACTTTTATCGCTGGGACTCAGCTTAATAAATAATCCACATCATCGAATCACCCCTGCACTACGGCCAAGGATATTCTTTAGTATCACGACCACAATTATCCATGCACTACGGGCCAAGAATATTTGTGTATTCATTAATGGTCATGATCATGCCAACAGCTGTCCATCAATGCACTACGGGCCAATGGGACTTTTACCACATCACTTGTAACATTACGGTAATGATTACACCGAATAATCCCTGGTCATAATCATACCAAGTCCATCTATGCACTACAAGCCACAGATGACTTTCAACAAAATATAAACATGAGGATGATGACAATGATATAAAAATTCAATAAAACAAGTTCAAGAATTAGTTTATCTAGGAACTGATAACGTCCAAATTGTCAACATGATACTGTTTTATAGAGTAAAATTCAAGAATGCTCAGAAGAATATTTCCATGAAAAGATACTGGATTAAGCGCAAATATCAAGGATATTCCACAAATTTCATGGAGTATAGAAGTCAAAGTTTTAACCAACTGAGTATAATAAAGAATGGAATAACAAAAGAAATCACCATGCATGCGATAGACCAAGACATGCGAGTTATTCCAACAGAATAATAAATAACGGAACCGTGTCCGTCCGTAAAATGCATGCATGTGATATTCCAATGTAATAATAAAGTATGGAACCA
Source organism: Panax quinquefolius (assembly GCA_020205615.1). Taxonomy (NCBI): domain Eukaryota; kingdom Viridiplantae; phylum Streptophyta; class Magnoliopsida; order Apiales; family Araliaceae; genus Panax; species Panax quinquefolius. The sequence continues at coordinate 32,496,926 of CM035171.1, read as the reverse complement.
GTCAAGCAGAAACGCATGATATATGATATTTTGATGAGAATAATAAATAATGGAACCAGTCCCGCCAGAACGCACGCATGTGATATTCCAATGTAATAATAAAGGATGGAACCAGTCCGAACGAAGCGCTTGACGAGGATATTCCGGCTGCAGACTAATAAAAAATGTAATATTAGAAGAATTTCACCAAGTATAGGGTATTCACAGATACAAAAGTTATTCCAATGGAATAATAAAGAATAGAATAACAGAAGTTCTCTTCACGAATACAAAAGAAATAATAACCCTTACGGGTACAACAAATAATATTCCCTACCTTAGAAGAAACTGGATATTAGAAAAGTGAAGTAACAAAATACTTTTCTTCTTTCTCTCTATAGTTTCTCTCTCTAGAGTTTCAGTGAATTCGTAAGAAATAATGAAGGAATGAGCTTCTATTTATAGGAAAATAGAATGAATAGTAACTAATTCATGAACGGTCCAGATTGATTTACTATTAAACGGACGGTCCATATTGGTTTACTATTAAAACTTAAAATAACGGTCCATACTGATTTACTATTAAAACTTTAAACCAGCGATCCATATTGATTTACTATTATAACTTTCCACCAGCGGTCCATATTGATTCACTGTTATATCTTCAACCAACGGTCTGAAAAATTAGCACATCTCCTCATGGAATAATATTGTACCCAAATACCCGAATGCACAATACTAGAGTGAATAGTAACCGGGTTAATAGTAACTCGTGAATTGTAACTCATGAATAGTAACTCATGAATAGTAACTCGTGAATAGTAACTCGTGAATAGTTACTCATGAATAGTAACTCGTGAATAGTAACTCTTAAATAGTAACTCATGAATAGTAACTATGACACGAAAAGTGTCCTGAATACCCGATTGAACAATATATCATATTATGCAGATGATATTGTAACAATAATTGAATCAATAATATGAGAGATATGATGCAGCAATTACTGTAGCATTAATTGAGTATAACTGAGTGACTTCTCACGTAAGCATCAATAATCAATTCCGTGTGCTACTATGCAACAACGCAGACATTATACTTTTAACACGGGTGTTTCAACAATTAAACAGTAAAACTTCCGCCGTTATTTTCATAAAGTATTTTTGTCATTTTCTCTATCCGAATAATAATTACATTGTGGGGTCCACCAATGATTGTATGGTCATATGATATTCCCCGACAAAAAGAATATTCCCCACCAATCGAATATTATACCACCACTTGCTTACTTTGCAAAATTTGTAAATATTACCCACAACTATAACATTACATCAAATCAACACCATAATATAAAAAAAATTATTTCGAGAAAATTAAATATTTATTCATAAAATGGGGTCTCACAATCTCCTCCTTATGAATTTTAGCCCTCGAAATTTACGTGACGCATACTGGTATGTCAAGAGGTGAGGATACCTTGACTTCATTTCGATTCTAATTCTTGAGGTATAACCTTTGAGTGTTGAATACGATCATTCTTATCCAAGATTTTAACACGTACCTCCTCATACGTTAAATCTTCTGCTATCTCGTCCGGTTCTAAATTAATAATGTGGTTCGGGTCGTCCACATATTTACGTAACATCGATGCGTTAAAAATGTTGTGAACACGCGACATACTTGGCAGTAAAACGAGTCTATAAGCCATAGTTCCTATTCGATCAAAGATTTCAAATGGGCAAATAAAATCGAGGGTTGAGATTTCCTCTCTTCATCGATTCATGCTTCTAGAATAACGCCCTCTTGAACCTTCTTCTTCACATTCATCAGCTCTGAGTATGTAGCTTGAGCAGCTTTAACTTTATCGATTCAAGTCTATTCTAATCGTATATTCGTTATCTTCACGTGGGTCCCTAGAGTCTTTAACTCTATATCCATCATTTGTAAGTTATACGAAATGAGTCTTTGTGTTAACAATATCACACTCGTAAACGCATACGATCTTCTACTCAACGCGTCAGCTACCACGTTCATTTTTCCCACGATGATATTGAATGGTACGATCGTAATCTTCAATGTACTCGAGCCAACGTCTCTTTGGCACATTACACGCTCGTTTTAGGTGAAGAAAATAGTTGAGGGTTTTAGAAATGGGTTTTGTATTAGGGTTAATACAAAATTCGATTTCACGCCTAGGGTAGGCTAAGAAGTCTTCAAGAATACGTCAGAAATTTATTAATAATAGAAATATCATTAAAAGCTGTGACTCTCATCCAAGACTTGGATAGCACGTCACATTGATACCTATCAACTTGTCACCGTCATTCACGACGTTGCCTACAGAAAGTCTGGCTTCGGTGCATTCCACACAAGAAAGTCAACAACGAAAGGATCGGGGCTCTTTATTTATGGCTTGATATGACAATGATTAACTTTAGTGGTTTGGTTACTTTGAATTCGCATAACAGGTTGGTTAAGAGTATGAAAGCTAACAACCTTACAAAAAGCATGATGAGTAGTTAACCAATCGTTTCCAAAAATCACATCAAAGGCAAGTATTTTCAAAGAGATAAGATCTACAGGTAACGTGAAAGTGTTGATTTGAACAAGATTTATAAATAGTGGAGGTAACAAAGGTTTCTCCCAACTGAGTTTAAACAGATATATCAAAGTCTAACTTCTCCGGAGTTAACTTCAAACATTGAACACAACTAGGTGCAATAAAAGAGTGAGTAGAACCGGTATCTAACATGGTATAGACTTCGCAAGAGTTTATGACTAACATACCCGTGATAATTTTATTCAGGTTCCTTGTCACGAAAAAAAAATGCTCTCTCTTAAACTACCGGCTTTGACTTTTCTGGGACAGCCTTTGGTGCCTCCATCCTAGCTGAACTTGTCTTCGGTGAACGACAAAATCGGGCTAAGTGACCTTCTCTTCCACAATTATAACATGCTTTGGACGGCATCGCGCAGTTTGAACTGATGTGTCCCTCCCCTCCGTATTTGAAGCATATGATAGGTGGTCGTTCTCCTTCCTTAACAACGGGTGCTGGTGCTGACGTCTTTCCATCATTGTTGAATCTCCTCTTCTTGAAATGTCCATTCTTATTGTTTTGACCATGATTACCACCGAAGTGGTTACCATTTTTGGCCTGTTGATTCCCTCCATGCTTATTGTCACCGCTTTGATGACTGCTCTCATTCGTATTATCATTTTGCCGGCTGCTCTCTTTTCGTTGCGTTGACTTGTTATCGCGCTCCACTAACTGAGCCCTATTTACAACATCTGAATACAAACACAGTTTATGAGAAATAAGATGTTGACGTATCTCCGGCTTCAAACCTCTTAAAAACATCCGCGTCATTCTCTCTTCATTATCCACCAAGTGGGACGCAAATCGGGACAACTCGGCAAACTTGGCTTCGTACTGCGACACGGTCATATTGTTTTGCTCTAACTTGATAAATTCCACCTCCTTCATGTGACGAATGCTTTTGGGAAAGTACTTGTCATTGAACAGCTCTTGGAACTTCTCCCAAGACATCTTGAGTGCGTTAGGTTAGGTACGTTTTACAGATTCCCACCAGTGATCTGCCTCTTCACGCAACATAAAGGTGGCAAAGGGAACCTTTTGCTCCTCGGAGCATCCCAAGACATCAAATATCTTGGTGATCTGCTTTAACCACGTCTCTGCCTTAAGTGGTTCTGGCTTTTCCAAAAACTCCGGTGGTCCCAGCTCCTTGAATTTCTTAGCGGTGACCAAACGTGGGTTGCCATTGTTTCCTCCTGCATTATGAACAGAAGCCGCCTTCGCCTGATGTTGCATAAATTCTAAAAAGCTCCTAAACGTACCGTCGTTCGTCAATTGATTAGTGTTGTTGTTTACAGGAGGATTGTCGCCTTCCTAATGCACATTATCCTGATTATTGATATGTGGTGAATCAACGGTCTCCTGTGCTCCATTGCTATTCTCAACATTCTTGGATGTCATTTTAAGATACTGCCATAAAACAAAGGTTAATTAACATGTCACATATTATCCATATACTCTGACCGACCAATTAAATACCACGTAAACTTAGGTAGGTCATACTAGCGTAGGAATTCCGTCGCCTCCCTCCTAGTTCTTGTCTCACATCTCGGCCAGGATCATATCCTAAGCTCGATACCAACCGTGACGCCCCCAAAATTAGGTATACATCACCCATCTTGAGTCGCCGGAGACATGGTGGTACGTAATTCAAATACAACTTAATAATACAACCTGCCGTGGTACAATACGACAGAACATAAACTGTAAGTTTGAATACAAATATTGTCTACTAGAGATTATAAAAACTCAAAAGGAGTCCTCATTACAATTATTATCACACTATTTCACAAAATAGTGAGGACTATTAATGCACCATCTAGGACCATCATTCTGTTCCCCGACTAGTTCCAGCTACGTTCTCATTTCCTGAAGAGAACAGTGAAAGAAAGGGTGAGCTCAACTAGCCCAGTAAGAAATATTATGACTAAGATAATGCAGAATAATTTATCGTTAGCCTTCAACAATGTTAAACCGATAAAATATAATAAATATCAAGTTTAATCTGCAATTTGAACAAGCAATCCATTAAAAGAGTCAAGTAGAGAATGAAATCTACTATCTTTTATGATTTAAAAGGTTTTTCATCACTTTTATCGCTGGGACTCAGCTTAATAAATAATCCACATCATCGAATCACCCTTGCACTACGGCCAAGGATATTCTTTAGTATCACGACAACAATTATCCATGCACTACGGGCCAAGAATATTTGTGTATTCATTAATGGTCATGATCATGCCAACAACTGTCCATCAATGCACTACGGCCAATGAGGACTTTTACCACATCACTTGTAACATTACGGTAATGATTACACCGAATAATCCCTGGTCATAATCATACCAAGTCCATCTATGCACTACAGGCCACAGATGACTTTCAACAAAATATAAACATGAGGATGATGACAATGATATAAAAATTCAATAAAACAAGTTCAAGAATTAATTTATCTAGGAATTGATAACGTCCAAATTGTCAACATGATACTGTTTTGTAGAATAAAATTCAAGAATGCTCAGAAGAATATTTCCATGAAAAGATACTGGATGAAGCGCAAATATCAAGGATATTCCACAAATTTTATGGAGTATAGAAGTCAAAGTTTTAACCAACTGAGTATAATAAAGAATGGAATAACAAAAGAAATCACCATGCATGCGATAGACCGCACAGGAAGGTTATTCCAATAGAATAATAAATAACGGAACCAGGTCCGGCGTAAAATGCATGTATGGATATTCCAATGTAATAATAAGGGATGGAACCAGTCCTGTAAAACGCATTGCATGTGATATTTCGATGTAATAATAAATAATGGAACTGTGTTAAGCCAGAACGCATTATATCTGTGATATTCCAATAGAATAATAAAGGATGGAACCAGTCCGATGTAAACGCCTTGCATGTGATATTCACGGCTGTAATAATAAAAATAGAATATTAGAAGAATTTCACCAAGTATAGGGTATTCCAGCGTGATACAGCTTTTATTCCAATGTAATAATAAAGAATAGAATAACAGAAGTTCTCTTCACGAATACAAAAGAAATAATAACCCTTACGGGTACAACAAATAATATTCCCTACCTTAGAAGAAACTAGATATTGGAAAAGTGAAGTAACAAAATACTTTTCTTCTTTCTCTCTATAGTTTCTCTCTCTAGAGTTTCAGTGAATTTGTAAGAAATAATGAAGGAATGAGCTTCTATTTATAGGAAAATGGAATGAATAGTAACTAATTCATGAACAGTCCAAATTGATTTACTATTAAACGGATGGTCCATATTGGTTTACTATTAAAACTTAAAACAACGGTCCATACTGATTTACTATTAAAACTTTAAACCAACGATCCATATTTATTTACTATTATAACTTTCCACCAGCGGTCCATATTGATTCACTGTTATATCTTCAACCAATGGTCTGAAAAATTAGCACATCTCCTCATGGAATAATATTGTACCCACATACCCAAATGCACAATACTAGAGTGAACAGTAATCGGGTAAATAGTAACTTGTGAATAGTAACTCATGAATAGTAACTCGTGAATAGTAACTCGTGAATAGTAACTCATGAATAGTAACTCATGAATAGTAACTATGACACGAAAAGTGTCCTAAATACCCGATTGAACAATATATCATATTATGCAGATGATATTGTAACAATAATTGAATCAATAATATGAGAGATATGATGTAGCAATTATTGTAGCAATAATTGAGTATAACTGAGTGACTTCTCATGTAAGCATCAATAATCAATACCGTGTACTACTATGCAACAACGCGTATTACTGTACTTTTAATACCAGGTGTTTCACCAGTTAACAGTAAAACTTCCGACGTTATTTTCATAAAGTATTTTTGTCGTTTTCTCTATCCGACAATAATTATGTTGTGGGGTCCACCAATGATTGTACCATCATACGGATATTCCCCGACAAAAAGAATATGCCCCAACCTATCTAATATTATACCACCACTTGCTTACTTTGCAAAATTTGTAAATATTACCCACAACTATAACATTACATCAAATCAACACCATAATATAAAATATATATATATTTTGAGAAAATTAAATCTTTATTCATAAAATTTGGGGTCTCACAGATTTTATATTTCCTACTACATTCATTACCTTAACAAATTCTAGGTTTCATTTCATAACTTTCACTTGAACTCAATATATTCTGAGTATTATATTCTTAACACATTCATTTCTTTTTCTAAGAATCGCTATCATAAACACTCGGAATATTACATTCACCCTTTCTTCTAAGAATTTCATCCTTGAAATTTTATTTATTAATCTTTATTCATTCAATCTATCAAAGTAGATTTTTACGTCACTACTTCATTCATTCATTAGTTTCTATAACCACTTTCTTTCCACAAAGATCATTCTACAACTATTAACTTTTCTATTAAAAGTTTTACATTATTCTTTGATAACTCACATCCTTCTCACTTCAAAATCTCTTTTCTCACTTATTCAACATATTCAGCATTTAGTGTCGCATTCTACGACTTACTTCTTTCTAAGGAATACTTTCCTTTTTCACTTTCATCTTGCAGAATAACAAGAATCTTCCACAATTGTTCAATAATTGGGAAGTAGTATGAATAACTTAGGAATTTAAAAGATTCCAAATCATGCTGAGGGTCACAAAACCTTGAACTCTATTCTCTAAGTTTAATAGTGCTTCACCCCCGGTTCTTCATACTTTAAACCCTCTTTGGCAGAATGTTTATCAATCACAAAGACTGAAAACACCCTCCGCAAGTACTCTAGGTGATCATCCTATTATACATGTATTGTGCACAAACATTTTAGCGCAAAGTATAAACTAAGTGTAACCTCTAATAAAGGAGTTGTTCATCTCAGAATTTAGAGTGCAAGCATTCAACTGAGGGTCTAATGAACATGAACCATGTCCACAGTTATAAGTAATCTTTCAACTTTAACTTTAACAGTCATACGACTATAAGCACTCCAAGGTACTCAGGGGATCAATCCTTCGTACATGTATTGTGCACAAACATTTCAGTGCAATGTATAAACTAAGCGTAACCCCTAATAATAGGGTTGTTCATCTCAGCTTTTCAACATCTGAATCCGCACCAAAACAATTTGGTTTGGCATAACTTCTCAAGAAACTCTTGAATTTCATGAATATCTTTCAATATTTGTCTAGCTGAATCAAATAGCATAGACCTCTACAACAATTCGGACACCAACCAAAATATACATACACATACATACATATGTATTCTCATATCTTAAAGAAATCTCAAAAATCTTTTTATGACGTCATGATACAAGACCTGTATTTACAAATTCAGGTTGAGGATTTCATTATTTGGTGATTTTATCATACTACATCATACCATAGTGGGCTGACGATCCTTAGATCACATCCAACACTAGGTAATACTGCATTGATGACTCCATCATTTTTATCATCTTTGCACCAAGTTACATGATGCATTAATGATATAAAATACATTTTGATATATTGCAAATCATTTTTGTCTAGCCGAAGCAATTAGCATAGACATACGAATAACAGTATTGTTGTTAAAACTCATTGGTTTCATCATTTGATCCAATGTTTTTCAAGAAAATAAAAGTGTAAACATCAGCACGAAGTCAATAAATTTTGAAAGTCTAGCATAGCTAGTAGATTTAGAATACCTATGCTTCCACCATCAGCTCCACTTTCTATAATGATCCATTGCTTAATAGGTCTATCTATTCCTATCATCCTCAATACTCCATTTATAGTTATCTATTCCCAATTCGTCAAACTTACCACACGTTATGAGTTCAGGAACTTGCCACAATCATATGAGTTTAAGAACTTGTCCTAGTCAGACCATAGGCATCCATTCGCTGAGGGCTTCAAAAACATACCATATAATTATGAGTCACGAACCTACCATAAGTATGAGTTTTAAGAACTTGCACATAACCTTATAATATTCTCTAACTATACTCTACCTATCTGTTATACACATGAGAAAATAATCACCTTCTCAACAGGCATATAGCAAATAGCGCGATATAAACATTCCAATGATTATCAATGTGATAAACTGAGTGCAAGCACAAAACCCTCACCCATACAAAGATTTGTACAACTCAACCATCACATGAGTCCTTAATTGAAATCCCACCTAACTCTATCTTGCTCTTAACTTGCTCTTTGCTTGATACGAATTCCTCGTATCTCATCATTTATAACTCCTCGCGAGTTTATCTCGTACTTTATCATAGTACAATATCTTCATAGCATCGAGCTATAATCATTCAAACATTACAAACCATCTTCCTTTTATAACTTAAACAGACCACGTCGTGATCTTATTCTATAATCATCTCCCTTAAAATTATTTTCTTAACTCGTGATCGTTTTGTTTTACGATCCACTTTCTTTCCCTTTTTCATCATTTACGACATTATTCATTATCTTGGCTTTTGGAGTTAGGAAACTCCCATTTCTTATCTTTATATCTCTTCAAGATTCTTCTTTGAATCTTCTTGTTTATATAACAATTCTTCCTTTAAGAATTCTAACTTCATTTACATCGCTCAAAATTTCATTCGAGTTCTACATTTTCATCATACGTATCCATTTCTAGACTTGGTACACATCGAGTCTCTAATGAGTTTCAATATGGTATGTTTGAGTGGTTTCCCATAAACAACCAACAAACTAGGTTAAAGTTACTAGTCAGTATATACCTCCGCTCTATAAAGGAATCGTTTAGCCCAGATACCATACATCAACTACTAAAGAGTACAATTGCACCATACTCTCTATTCTTAACTTCTTTATCATTCTCTTTTTATAGACAGTGTCTATTTATTATCACCTTACATCCTTATTATTGGAGTTGGGTAACCCCACATTCATATTCCTTATAACTCTTGCGAGATTCTTCTTTGAATCATCTTTCGCATGTTTTAAATCCCTTCTTTATAAATTTCTTAAATTACTTCTTATTATTCAAACTCTATTTGAGCTTATTCTTTCATTATCTTCACCTCTCTTCTCTAAGGTTATAGCCTAAGGTACTCCTACATAAGGTTTATAACCTACAGCTTTGATACCAACTGTAACGACCCCAAAATCCATACAATTTAAATCTCAACTTCAGTCGTTAACCATACATTAAATCTCTAATTTTACATCATTATTCGATATTAAAAACACTAAAATTGCGGAATATTTAAAAAGTTTATACATTTCCTTCTTTCTTGCCCTGAATCGCAACCTTTACATTACATCTCTTTGATTCAATCTTATATCATGAATCGTTACAACAAAATGACTATACAAAGTCTTACATCATAACTAAATATCCATATACATTGGATAGCTCAACTTACAATTCAACAACATGTTACGTTCAAAATGTGAAATACATTTCTCATAAAACATAAGTAATCTTTGTGAATATAGATCTCTATAACTCACTTAGCACATATCTTTACCTTAAAATCTTGACCTGCAAAAGTGATTATTTGCAAGAATGACCTTGACAGCCCAGCAAAGTCTAACAGTTTTCATGCATAACATAGCACATAATAACATGCTCGATATACATCTCATTAAAGTAACATGGCGTACATGCTTTTAATTCACATAGCTAATATAAAGATTGAGTTATTTACTCAATCATCATTACTTAACCAAAACAATGCAGTCATAAATTGACTTTAACATTTCATGATTTCAACATGTATAACATATCATGCAATTTAAAACAGTTCATCAAGTCCATGTAACAAATAGGAACCGAAAGACTTGCCTTGCGTGTAGATTAAACCGTTGATATCGAAATCATAATACCCTATATACATATGTTAACATGACATGATCAGTCATAATCAACACTACATTACGTATGGTTTAAATGTCTAACCATGTAATCAAATTATATTCCTAAACGATAATAAACTCGTTAGGTATTAACACCATGTTCGTTCAACACATTATAATACTATAATAACAGAATTATTTGGTCATATAGCATTACAACTAAAAATTTCAGACTTACATGCAAGGCGAAGTCATTTCGTAACATGATCGCTAAGTGGTGCCCCTTACGCTTCTGATTTGAGCTATAGGCCATATTCTTGGTATTGATGTGGCGCTTACAGCGAGAGTTATATAGGACTCGGCGTTGCGCGAGCAGTCAAGGCTCAAGGACGACTATTGCACTAAGAAATCTGGTCTGGTCAGCGATTTTTAGCGCTAAAGTGTGAAACTTGATTTGGAGAGTGAATTTTGACGTGAAGGCCAAACTCACGAGAAGAAAATGAAGATCAGCATAAAGCTCATCTTGATTTATAACAACAAGTAACCCCAATTAACATGTATAACTTCACATAAATTACACATAAATGTTAACAATCATCTATATACCAATTACCCACCACTAATCAACAATATCATAAACTAATTCTTTAAAAACAATGTTTTTAAAACAAAAACTCCATTGTTGATATATTAAATTACAGTGAACGTAATTCCATGCTTATAACCAATTTAATACCTTTGAAATACCAATATAACAACATATAAACCAGTTAACATGTATAGTTCAAATCCTTAGTTGGCATACAAAATTTTGATATTTCTACAAAACATATATTCAGTATATCTATTTTCCTTTGTAAAACCAAGTTCTCTTTCTAAATCGTAATTTAGCATACACACACACACACACACACACACACACACACACACATATATATATATATATATATATATATATATATATATATATATATACGCTTAACTATAACAATTACAGCTACTCATATTATTATAACCAATTATAAAACACAGTTTACCAAAAATTTTGTAAAACTTTATATATACAGTGAAATAGAAGAATACACAGACTTTAGGCATCACGAACTATAACATATATATATATATATATATACGTACATCTTTTTAAGTTTAGAGGAACATACCTATTGTTTGATTACACAATCTTTGTTAATCACTGATAACTTTCTTTTGCTACTTCTCTCTCTCAGGTTTTCTCTCAAATTCTCTGAAACCTTCTCTTTGAAAGCCCTTTTTCTCTGAACTTCTTCTTAGGCTTGGGCTTAGGCCATATACAATATACGTAAAAGTAAAAACTAAACTGATAACAAAGCGTACATAAAAGAAACGCATATAATCATAATAGACCTAATAAGTATTATCAGTTATCAGCATATAACGTATACTTATAAATATATAAATTATTTATTTAGTTAATAATTTAAATTCAAAAGAAATCCAAAAGCCATAAGGCTTTGTTTGGCAAACCATTAAAAATTACATGATTAATATACTTAAACCTTGTTTGGCAAAAAACTAAATTAAAATTACTTTAATTTATTTTAATAACTCTTATAATATAGTTATTTCTCATACTTTATTTAATAATAATTTATTAAATAATTCACTTAATCACATAACTCAATCCACATATTAATTATTTAACAACTAAATAATTAACTAAATCAAATCAATCTAATTGAACAATTATTTATCCAATAATAAACACATCCAATAAATATTTATATAAATCAATAAATATTTGTAATTTATATTTAAAAATATGGAGTGTTACAATATAGGCTAGTTTAATGTGTAGATATAATCTTGTATATCTATATTAAATCTTCTAACATATCTTGTAAATCTCTTCCATACTCTCTCTCTCTAATCTCTTGAAATCTGGAAAATCAAATGAAATAATAAGGCTTGAATTAGAAAGTGACACATGGGGGAGTTGGTGAACAACTTTGACAACCAAATAAAACATGTGCTCCCTTTCTTCCTCTAAATAGTCGGGGTGAGTCCCCCCTAAATGTCCCATTTTTTCTTTAATTTTATTGTTTTTATTTTGGTTATTAAATGACCAAAAAGTCCCTTAACAAATGGGCTAAAAATTGGGCCACTAAATTTAATGTTTGGACTTTTAAAATAATTAGTTTGGGCCATGTAAAATAGTATGACCCAATACCTAAATTTATCTCACCCTAATTACTTAATTAGGGTTTCTGTTCCACTCATTTTGGAATTTAGATAATTACCCACGTACATTTAATTTTTATAACCCCATTAGACTTGAATTGATCAAGTTATAAAAATTAATTAGTTGAGAGGTATAAAATAAATCTCTGAAGTAAATTTACTAGTATGTAATTTAAATACTAAAAATCTCAAATAATGATAACAGTTGGGTTAATTAATTCTTATACCTAATATATAAAAATTAGGTTATAAGGCTTCCAATTTTTAGGAATTCAAGACCAATGGCAAAATGGCCTTTAACCATTACTAGTGAAGGGCAAGATGGTCTTTAAGTCATCTCAAGGAAATAAATTTCCTAGAAATTTCCTTATAGGACACATTGGTCATAATCAATTTTCTTTAAGGACAAAATTGTCATCTAACTATAATTAGGAAATTTCCTAGAAATTTCCTTCAAGGACGCCATGGTCATTACCAAATTACACTTGGGGAAAAAGAGTCACTTCCCCATTACTAGGAAACTTCCTAGCAATTTCCTTCCTAGGGCACAAAAGTCATTAACAATTTTTTTGGGGCAAAATAGTCATTTTCCCACTTTTAGGAAATTTCCTAACCATCATCACCATTTATCACACCCTAGTGGGGCCCACCATCCTTGACTTCTCCCAATTTAATATTTTTGGGTTCTATTAAATTACCCTTCAAAGCATAATTTTACAACCTTCTATAATTAAGTTTTTCACTTATTCTTGTATGATTAATTTAATTAATCATTCATCTTGGCTAAAATATAAATATCACATCCTTAAGTATATATGTATCTATACATATTCACATTTTCTTTAACATTTTAATATCTCTTCATTTGAAATTTATTTCCTTAATAAAAAAATTCCATATACATAATCCCTTTCTTACTTATCAAAATTTCTATCATTCTCATTTAATTTCTTTACATTGCTTAAAAATTCAAATCAAACCATATAGGTTCCTTAAATTTTTTAATTAATCCTCTATTTCCCATCTAGGTTTTATTCTTTAACCTTTATTTTAATCATTCAAGATCCTCTAAATTTTCGGGTTGTCACATTCACCCCTTCTTCTAAGAATTTCGTCATCAAAATTACAGTCTACTAATCTCTACTTCTTCTATTCACCGAAAATAAGTTTTCAATTTAAATTTTATATTTTTCTCATTTGAGAATTTCTCTTCTATCATCTTATTCAACCATTGCTACCCTTTTTAACGAGTTAAAAACTTTTCATATTATGCTGAGGGGCCATATAGACCATGAACTCTCAAGTTTAATAGTATTCACCGCAACCAATTCTGTAAACATGTTGTACTAGGTGATTAGCCTAGTATAGATACGAGTAAGTTAGGTGTGTAGACACTCGAAATTTATTTTTCGTATTACTAACTATGCAGGAGGACAAATGTGTATTTTTCACACGCCAGAGATAACCCTGGAGAACCACAACATCAGTTCCAACCCCGGAGATAACCCCGGGAGATCAAGTTTAATACCCGGAGTCAACCCCGGGAGGTCAAGCCAACCTCAGAGATAACTTTGAGGATATTCAGAGTCAACAACATGACAATCTCAGAGATAACCCTAGGAAAAGACCGCTACAACTGCGCCAAAGTCAGAAATAACCCTAGGAGGGGCAAAATGGTCATTTTGCCAACTCAACTCAAATCAAATCAACTCAAACTTCCTCAAAAGAAGTCCCACAAGAACCATGTCTCAACTTCTGAGCGCAAACTACGCAAAAACAGCTCAATGGACTGCTTGACGGAGACCCGAAAATGCTATTTCGGTCATGGACCCATCTTCCCTAATTCAAAAGAAGGCAAATCATATGTCATTGTGTAGCTCTTGGAAAGATCTTTCTGGAATGGTATGGCACGCTTCCATCAGACTCCAACATTTAAAGTTATGAAGGTTCGAGCGAACAGCGCGTTGTCCGAGTACACGTACTTCGAGATGGCGGGACCCACATGGCCCGAGGCACCCACGGCTTCTGCATGTATACCCACGGCTCCCCCCTCTATAAATAGAGAGCATGGGGTGGCCATTTTCAAGAGAGAAAAGGCGAGGAAGCCCTGTCCATTTTGCTCTGTACACACTATAAACTGAGTGTTTTCTCATTTCATACACATGTGAGCTTGTACTTTGCTACATTTTACCGGTGGAAACTGAGTGTTAATTAATTTAAAGATATTTGAAGTCTTCTTGGCAGCCCACTGTAAACCTTCTCACATTTCTTAAAGCCTTTCTCCACTTTTGCTCACACACAGTTATTCACGTTGAGAGTCGTGTTGTGTACGTATGCCCGGATCGTCGATCCGTGGCTCTTATTACTTATATATATATATATATACATATATATATATATATATATTATCAAGTTATCTCGATTGAACCTGAATATAATATTCAAAGCGTTTATTGCTTATATATATATATATTGTTATCATCAAACTCTGTTTGATTGAGCCTGAATTTAATATTCGGTTCGTTTACCGCTTTTATATATATATCCGGTACGTTTACTATATATATACATATATATATATATATATATTTACATTTTTGTCAGGTCTGGAGATCACTTCGTGGCTATTTACTGCTTTTATACATATATATATATATATATATATATATATGTACATTTAGACTCGCCTGGAGTTTACTTCGTAGCGGTTGATCGTCTTTCTATATATATATTTACATTTAGTCTCGCCTGGAGTTTACTTCGTAGCGGTTGATCGTCTTTATATTTACATTTAGTCCCGCCTGGAGTTTATTTCGTGGCGGTTGATCGTTCATATATATATATATATATATATATATATATATATATATATATATATATATATATATATACATCTTTTATATATATAACTGCTTACCGCTTTCATACAAACTGCATCATCATATGAGCCTAGGAATCATGTGATCACAGATTCAGTTCCTGAATCTAGATTTGGTTCCCGTGATAGACATTTTCAGCTGTGACCAGCTTATAAATTATTCACGGTATTTGAATTTTCTTAGATGGCTCTCATGCCCACAAGGAGTTCAGCACTGCTATGTATCTTATTTTCTCAAAGATGCTTCGCATCTTGAAAATAAAAGAAATTCAGCCGAACACATAATAAAATGGAAGTATCAAATGCCTCAATTACTATTGAGCATAAGGGTTTGAATAAACCTCTTTTACAAAATATCACTATTATATCTTGTTAAAACTGAACTTTTATACAAAATTCAAACCCTTTGTATATAGGTGCAAACGAGGCATAACACTACTTCCAGACAACTGCACATAGACCTACACACACATTCAGATAAATGTTTAAAATGAAAATTAGCGATCACCGTGTTACCACGGATGTCGGGGGGTGCCTAACACCTTCCCCTCGCATAACCAAGCCCCCGGACCCTAACGAATCTCGGTTTAACAGACCAGTTAAATAGTGTCACATCACTCGGTCTATGTACAAACCTTTTCTCGGTTTAGTTGGTGCAACCATTTAAAAATACCAACTAGCGACTCTTATAGTCCAATCGTCGATATATACATGTCGGACCTTTTCACAACTTATTTTTTCAAACAAATCTCACCTAACATGAGAACACTAAAAGACAAGAACAGAAAAGGGACAAATAAAAATCCCGACGTCGATAGGTGGTGACTCTAATGGGGACATCCAGTACTAAGAGGGCTTAAGTCGCTATCAAAGCTTTTTAAAACATTTATCTGCTTGTGTGTGCATGTTGCATTTACATTTGAATGAATGTGTACTAATGCATTTACTTACTGCACGTAGTGCTTCGCACTATATCTGCTTGTGATATTAGTGCTTCGCACACGTCGTCATTTCCATGCGGTGAGACGCGTTGTATGTGAATGTATGTTGTGTGGTCCCTCTACCAGGAGGCTATCATGTTTGTGTTTGATTATTGGACTCGTAGGGAGACTAATTCCAATGAGGCTCAGGAAAGGCACCATCCAAATTCACTCCAATATAAAGACCAGATTAACTTCCCGTAGAGTAAATTGCGATGATTTGGGAACCTTCATGCCAAAAAACCGCGAGAGTTGCCTAAGATAGGTCAGCCTCTGATAAACCAAACGCGAAGGGAATTCTCTGCATGCCTTCACATTTAAATTACTCGTAATTTTAATTACTTGTAATTTCATTTCCATGTCAATCTCAATGTAATGGAAAATATAAAGGAATATGTGTACATGCATTCCCTTTCTTATCAAAACCTGTCATGCTATCTTGTTAACTGACATTCGTTTCGCAGGATAATACTCCTAAACGGACACATTACGTAACATGTAACATTCGTACAAAAATAAACTACATAAGTCTTTTTGTAGGGAAGCAATTAATCTCGTTGCCCGTTCAAAATCCAAAAAAGGCACTAAGCCCACCGTCAAGCATGGCTACATCTGTCCAGCCTGATCCTACTCATGTTTCCCGCGAGGAGTTCAAAAGATTAAGAATCAAATAACAGAATTGGTTGTCTTTCTAAAAGAACAAAGTAAAAACACTCGGGCCCAGACAATGCTTACTCAATCAGAGTCTTCACTCAAGGGGGCAGTCAGGGTATTGACAGAAAGATGGAAACCCAAATACCTAAACCTCATTCCAATAAATGAACCAACAAAACCCCTGAAATCATAAAACTCAGGGAACTATGGAAGTGTCACCTATTCAGATCTTTGTATATTCCCAGGGGCTTGATATCCTGACAAATTCAAAATCCTAGAGTTTGAAAAGTACAATAGGGCAGGCGATCCCTATACGCACCTAAAAGTGTACATTGGCGAATTGGGGTCTTATACTGAAGATGAAAGCCTCAGAATGACACTTTTTCAAAAGAGTCTCACTGGAGAGGCTAAAGCCTGGTATGCCCAACTTGACAATGCCAAAATCCACATGACTAAGAAGAATTGGCCCACGCCTTTCTAAATCAATACCGTTTTCAGTCACAAATGGCACCGGATCGATACCAAGTGACTAAAGTCAAAAAGCAAAGTACTGAGTCTTTCCGAGAATATGCCCAAAGGTGGAGACGTCTAGCAGCGCAAGTCATTCCATCAATTACCGAAACTAAAATGGTGATGACTTTTATAGACATTCAAGAGGCGCCTTACTATAAAAGAATCCTAGTAGGCATAAGAAAGCCATTCTCAGAAATGATCAAACACGGTGAAATGGCAGAGATGGGCCTGAAGGCAGGCAAGATTAAAGACTTCACTGCCTTGGAAGCAGTCATCGAGCATATACAGACTGGCAAGTATGCGAGCGATCCTAATAGGGTACTCGATAAAGGCAATGAAGATGTATCCCTTATTTTACAGGGGCAACCTAGGAAACCAACCTACAGTCCCCCTATTTGGAAAAAGCAAGACAATCTGCCATTTCAACAACAGGCTGCATTCAACCAATGCTAAGACAGGAAAAGAAAATTTGATAGAACGGAAAATTGGGTGTTCACTCCACTGGGCGATTCCCTGGAAAATGTATTGGCAATATTAATGGATTACAAGAAAATAACTGAACTGGCTCCACCTCTGGAACCAGGGAGCAAAAGATACAATCCAAGCCAGAGATGTGCTTACCACTCAGGGTCTCCGATACACGACACACAAGAGTGTCGGTCCTTAAAGCATAAAATTCAAAATCTGATCGAAAGTGGCAGTATTGTGGTCCATCGACCCGACCAACAAAATGTCAACACCAACCTTCCGTTGCAACATGATACAGAGGAAGTAAACATGATCGGGTCAGGAAGCACTAAAATGTATCCAAATCGTAAGTACAAACGAAGGATGGAGGAATACCTCCAAAGGCACAGAACAAATATCCTAGATTGGGAAAACTCGGAGGAGGGTATAACAGTAATGCAAAAATTAGAGAAGGTCTAGAATCAAGTAAACCTGCTAGCTAAGCTGATAGTGCACCAACATCAGGATACAAGGCCATTTTTCACTCAACTATCAGAAAGCCAAGAGAAAAATGAGGTTAACCATAACGCAAGCCCATATATCTCCATGATGATCCAGCTAAATGAAGAAGATCAAAGCAGGCTGAAAGTACAAGAAAAGGGAGATGATAAAATTGCTAGAAGATCTCGCCAGCGGAAAAATTGCTCGAAGGAATGCGAATTCTCAAAGAAGAAAGATCAAACAACCTCTAAGACAGCCCGAAAATTAACCCCTCTGAGCAAATCAAAAGGAGAAATGCTACACTTTTTGATAAATGACGGAAGGATTACTGAGTTCCTGCCTCCTATAAATTCTAAGACAAAGAGTTATGATTCCACCAAGATATGTCTCTACCATTCTAACTCACCTGGACATGATACGGTGATTGATCAACAACTGAAGATAATGTCAGCTATAGTTCTGAAGAAATAAATTGACTTTGGATCCATTTTGTTTGATCAAATCTCTAAGTGGGTAGAGAAGGCTGAGAAGAAGCCACTGACCAAGGTATTTCATGGGAGGTTGCTGAGTATCATTCTGAAGAAGAAACTAGGAGGGAAAATCAAGGATGATGAGAGAGAAGCCCTAAATGTGCACAAGGTGATGTCTCCACAGTTATTTGTGAACTGGAAGAAGAACCCCAAGGAAAACAAAAGGCTGACAGCTGGGAACGGCAGTAAAGCCTCTGCAAAGAAGAGAAAGATAATTGAGGAAGAGAGCTCAGAGTCTGATGACTCTGTAGAAGCAGAAATCACACCAGTCAGAAAGAAATCAAAAGCTGTGAAGAAAAGCTGGTGATGAGAAGAAAGACCAGACCCCACTAAGGAGAGTCTCCTCAAAGGACAAGGATAAAGAAGAAAAAGTCCTAACTACTGAAACAACAAAAAGAAGAAGCAGCAGGTTGCTTCAAGGGCCAGTTAGCAAGAAAGCTAAGGTGGAAGACACACCAACCTTAGCTTCCCAAATCAGTACATCAGATGAAGAAAGGGACGTAGAGTCAGTAGGAGAAATAGAAACAGATGTCAAGGTCCAGTCCCCACAACAAGATCCAAAGAATGAGAATGAAGTCGATGTGATGAAAGAAAGAAAGTCAAAGAATCTGGCGATGAAGAAGAATGTGCAAGCCCAGTGGCTAATTCTCAGATTAGTCACTATGATGATAAAGAAGAAACCCAAAATGATAGGATAAGTAATGATGTGTCTGAAGAAAAAGAATTTGCCCCCACCAATCCAGATAGCCACCTTGTTGAATCAAGAGTTGATGAAATGACAGAAGAAGAGTCTGTTTCTGCAAGTGCTAAACTCCAAATAAGTATGTCTGTTGAGCAAGAGGAGTCAGAGCCTGAAGAAGAAGAAGAAGAAGAAGAAGAAGAAGAGTCAGTGTCTCCAATAATTGAACCTCCACGAAGAAGGAGAAGCTACAGGCTGCAAGCCCAGTTTGCCACCAAAAGGAACAGTAGCCAATCAAATGCCATCATCGAATTAAGTGATGATGAGTCTGTATCCCCAGGAGAAAGTGCTGAAGATGAAGCCAGCAGTGAAGAAGAAAAATCTTAGGAAATACTTGTTGAAGAAGGTTCTGATAATGAAACTCAGCAAGAAGGATTTTCTGTTGAAGATGATCAAGAAGGTTCTGAACATGAAATACAGCAAGAAGACCTCTCTGTTGAAGCTGATCTAAACGGTTCTGGTTCTGAGAAGGAAGAAGCAGGAAATGATTCCAACTCTGAAGATCAGGAATCAGTAAACTCATAACTTCACCCTGTTCTCTCACCTGCAAGATTTACCAAGAGAATTGTGATAGAAGCTCCCAATGAACCATCAGAAACTCCTCCTGACAGATGGGTAAACCATGGATGTGAACAGCTCAGAGTAACAAGAATGACTTCATCTGACTTAGTCAAGAATTGAAACAACATGGAGCTAGACTGTTCAACCACTCTCTACAACCCTGATGATTTGCTGATGAGATGGTTCTTCCAATCAATGCCTTGGCTGAACGCCTTTACTGAAGGAGATGGAAGTTACTTCAGCTGGTGTTACAAGACTTTTCCAAGCATGGAACTGGTAGCCCAAAACTTTCCAAGGGTGAAAACTTATGCTACCAAGATGATAACAAACCAGCCTCACTTCAAGGTCTATCGACAGGCAGAGAATCTTTACATCCCCTACGATCGTAAAGTTGATTCTGAAGGAAAAAGAGTCATGATCAAGGAGCAAATCGTAGAGTCTGATCACTCTACTGCTGATGATGTTCAAGTCCAAAACTAGAAGCCTCCTTATGATCAAGCACTACTATCAGACACTCCATCCTCCTCTACAAGCAATTGGTACTCCACGATTGTTCAGATTATCCAAACCTTTGAAAGTTTGTCCAAAGATGATGATCGTAGAGTCCAATCCATTGCTCAACCTGAAGCTGGAACTCAAGAGAATCAAACTGCTTTGGAGCAGGAACTACTGAAGAGCTCTGATGATCTAAGCAAGAAGATATCTATGCTCACTGAAGAATCACTGAAGGCATAAAGAAAGAAGAGATGATTCTTTCCAAAGACAAGCTTCAAGTTATCTTGGTGATGTATCTCTCAAAACCCATCTCGTGAATAAGCGGATGAGAATGCTATTCCTATTTATATATAATTTGATTATGATTAGATATATATATATGAACTTATTATGAATCAAATAATATGCAAGAATGTTATTCCTATTATATATGATTGCATATATGTATATGAAGAAATATGCAAAAGTCCTCATCGAAGATAATAGAAATATATAGAAATATATACAAGGACTTAGAATGAATTGATCAAATATGTTAGGTTGATCCTACATAAAGAAAAACAACTTTTGTAAAGTCCTTAAAAAGAAATGATGTACAAGGACTATAAAATAGAAAGATCAAGCTTGTTAGGTTGATCTTATGATATAATAGATAGGCTTGTCTGATCTTCGAGCATCGCACTGTAAGTCGTCGAGTCCGCCAGGAGAGTCAAAGTTAACTCGGGAGCTATCGAGGAAGAATAGGAGTATGCAAGATAGTGAGATCTCTTGAGTTCGTAGACTTCTGTCAGGGAAACGAAGAAGGATCAGAGTGTGTCGAGAAGAGCTTCCTGGATCGTAGTGTGCCGAGGAAGTCATGTTCGTAATCGAGAGAACTCACTTAATGAGCCTATAAAGTTTGAAACGATACACACTCGAGTCGTAGAGTCTAGTCTATGCCGAGCCAAGTCAAGGATCGTAGACTACACTCTAAGTTCGTAGAGTTCATTAAGTGAAGGCAGAGATCGTAGTCGGGCAAGATCAGATGAAGACAACAAGCACAAGGCAGAAATCGTAGAGTGTCAAGAGATCGATCTCGGGATCGAGTGTCGTGACAAACCAAAAGTCAATCGTAGAGTGCGTAATCACGACTCTAACAAAAGTGCTCAAAATGCTAAGTCAGAATCGTAGAGTAGATACGGTTCTCAATGAATGAGCACTCCTGCAATATCCAAAGATACAAAGCCTCTCGGTTGGCAATCGCAAAGATGCAATCCACAGTAAGGGAACCAGAGAGCACTCAACGAATGGCATGCAAAGCTAACGTAAGATCTCAAAGACAAACCCAATCAAAGATTAAGATTGAGGTGTAAGGCCATTCGTGATGAAGTCTTCCACAAGGAGATCCAAAGAAGACTTCGAAGCCGACTAAGGAAAGTCAGCTTATGCAGTAGCTATCAAGTGTATAGAAGACAACGATCTTGGAAGAAACCAAGATCGTAGTGTTTGCCAAACAAAGAAGGAACTGATGGAAGGTGAACCGAGATATCTTGGTCACTTCAAGAGCAAGGCTAAAGTGATTAAGTGCGTGGTCGGGGTTCATTGATGATAAGTGAGCGGAAGATCACCAGGAGAAAGCAAGTCGACGCTACGCCACAAATCAAGTGTCTTGATATTCAAAGGGACCAAAGCAAGGAATTAGGCCATCAAGATTCGAGAACAACAAGCAAGCAGTAAGTATCAAGCATCGCACAATACAAGGAAGAGGTGTTACATGAAGATCCAATCAACACTTTCAGATCGTAGTGTTAACTCTACTAGTCAACGAAGCAACAATCAACAAGACACTACGATCAGTCCTCAAGACATGCATCGTAATCGTAGAGTTCAAATAATCAAGACCAAGCATGGCAAAGGTTCAATCAAGGGTAATATTCTGGACAAGTGCTTATTGAGAGAATCGATGCAAAAGGACAACCTCGATCGATCGAGAAATCGTAAAAGAAGATAAAGTCTTCAACCGCCCAAGACATTAAAGTGATACATCCGACAGGGTAGGTGAAACAAGAGACTCGCAAAGATCGTAAAAAGTATGACAAGTCACATCAAGGCCTACCTCAAGCAACTTGAGATCTGTGTGAAGATATTTGAATAGCCTTCAATGGTTACTTTCCAACCAAGGATTGGGAAGAAGTATAAATGAGAAAGAACTTCAAAGATCAAAGGTCATTGGAGTTTTCGAGTTTGGAGAGAAGGTGGACTGATCTAAACCATGTGATAAGTGAGTCCAAGGCTCACTCTACGATCCACCAAGAACACTCGGAAGTCGATCAAGAAAGAAGTAGAAGTGTGAGTTCTACTATGTAGAAGTGAGAGTTCTACTACATGAAGAGTGTTCGAATCGCCGAGAGAAAGGAGAGCATCATGCCATCCGGATGTCCATCATGGGAAGACTCTAAGTACAATAAGAAGAGCTTACGGTCATCTTAGCAAGTCCATCATGAGAAGGCATCGAGTAGCAAAGAAGGAGATCACAAAAGCCATCTTGGTGTCAAGCATGAGAAAGCTTCTAAGTACTTCAATGTAAGTGCTTACATACCATCTTAGAAGCCTCTCATGTGCAGTCATCAAGTACCAAGGAGAATGATCTTCAAGGAAGTTCATCAAGGGGTCATCCGGTGTAGTTAAGCAACCTAAGAAGCTGAGCATCATGCAACACTCAGCTGCACTTCAAGGATGATCAAGCCAAGCTGCTAAACATAGAAGATGTTTAAAGAATGAAGACATCTTAGCAGCTCAGCACCGACTCAAACAACAACAATCAAATAACTCAACAAAGTTAGGGCCTGAGGGGTCCTTGTGCAGAGGGACTAAACAAAGCAAGGCCAAAGGGTCCTTGTCCAGAGGGACTAAATAAAGCAGGGCCAAAGAGTCCTTGTCCAAAGGGACTAAATGAAGTTCCAAGTCTGCTGGGCTTGAAGAATTCCTAGGGAACTAGAGGAGTCCCAAGGTCTGTTGGCCTTCAAGAGTTCTTAGTGAACTAAAGTCCCAAGGTCACGCGGCCTCAAGGAATCGTAGAGATCTGTGGTGCCGCCGCCTTCCTTAGTGGAAATCCTCGCTAGTTGAAAAAGCAGTAAGAGTGGATTAGAGCTCGAGTCTCAACCACTTAAAACCCTGTGTCTTTTTACATTATGTCATTTACATTATGTCTATAACTGCTATAACTGCTATGTATGTTCTAACTGCTTACAACTAAACTAACCCAACGAACAATGTATGTATGATTATGAATATATCAATGAAGGGGAATCTTTTACTTATTCCGCTGTGCTTGAAAAGATTCTTATGTTTGTCATATACTTAAATATGAACAATACAACATAAACCAGAAAAGTATTTGAAATAAAAAGGATCTATTCAACCCCCCCTTCTAGATCTATTGTGCCCTCTGGGAACTAACAATTGGTATCAGAGCAGGTTCTCATGCTATATTCAAAAGCTAATCGCTTTGAGTCTGATCCCAGGCACTAACATTGTTCTAAACTTAGTTTAGTAGTAAGTAACTTGTTATATGCAGAAGAGCTCACACGTTGGAAATATTGTGTATATAGTAAAATGTGTATACACTGAAGTCGCCAGATTGGTCCATATCCTCGATTGCTATATCAACAAGACCAATCCTAGCCTCGCAATAATCTTGTAGTCTCAAGACCGCACGAGAGAAAGAGAGCAAGAGACATCAATGACAAAGAGTAAAGCATTCATCACCGAAAGATGAAGAGGTCACGCAGACTAAGAAATGTCGATCGAGAGGAGAAAGAAGATCTTCTCAAACTTATGAGTGACCAACCAACAATCGGGTGCTATCTTTGTAAACTCAAAGATGTCAAAGATCTTAATGCTACGATTCTCTTGATCTACATCTTCAAGACCACGATCGATTGATGAAAGGCCAACAAGAGCATTGTCGAAAGGAGCAAAAGTAAAAGCTATGCACATCAATACCGAACTCAAGATATCTAAGGTAAACGATCGTTAAGAAACCGACAAGAAAAAGGTACTATGCCTCACCATTATTAATGTATACATCATATTTGCACCATCTTATGAACTATGACAAGATTCTCGTCAAGAAGTCATAATCTACCTAAAAAGGTGAAGAGAGAAAGTAGTAATCAAGATGGAAAATTCAAATGTCTACAAACTTTCTCTTTAACCAAGTTTTAGGTCAAGATGACATCTCAAGAAAATCAAATAGATCATAAGAGTATCACATGCATCAAATGAACTTTATGTTAAGTAATCATCATTGGTGTAAGCTAGTATGTATGTACAAGCCTATGTTCTAAGTGTTTGACAACACACAGAGAATGAACAGTTCTACAAGAGGATCTTGCTGATTTATAGAAACTGATCACATCCATGAATCAACTAGATACTCATAAATTGTAGAGTTGATTCACACTTTGTGAACACTTAAACATTGTGAACATAACCCAAAGAAATGATGAAACCATCATAGATAAAAAGAGTGTGTCATTAATTGTCAAATCCTACACACACTCACCATCACGCATCTCAAAAATGTATTATCTCAAGATAGTTGCATGCATGAATATGTCTCATTGGTGATAAACATGATGATTATCCAAATAAGAGGAATAGGGGTTTAGAAAACTAACTCTAGCAGGACCCATTCAACAATGGGGACCAAAAGTAGAAATATACTTAAACTCGCAGGTACTTGGTCGGGCCCGACCACACTAAGGAATGTCAAGGTAAGACTTCATTCAATAGGACTCAACCAATGTAAGGCTAAGGACTGCTCAGAGATGAGTCCGATAAGGTTCCTATATGTCCAAGCTCATGTCTTGAAGACCCTCTGAGCTAACCGGAATGGAGCTCACATGGCTGCAAATCTGTATATGGGAGCATGCCATGAAACAGAAGATAAAGAGGATTCTATGTGCCCATATCAAGAAAGACATGCTTTATGGAAAGGATCCTCAAGGGAAGCTCACAACAGAAGATCATTGAGCTTAAGACAAAAGGAGTTCTTTACGAAGCAGAACTTCTCAAAACAAAGGACTGTCAAAGAAGACTACGTTCGTAGTGCTGTCAAATGATCGTAGAGTGATCAATCCTGAAAATACTCATCTCTACGATACAAGGAAAACTAAGCAACGATGATGATTCCAGTCAGAAGGAGAAATGTTGGGCAGCCTTCAAATGAACATGAAGAAGGAATCACATCTATCTGAGAAGACAACATCAACAATGGGGGAGCAGTGATCTGTTAAGGAATAACAACACTATTAAACCTGGAAGAGATGTACCAGCTACAGAGTCCCAAAACTTTGTGGCTGATGAACCAAATGAAGATCCATAGTCAGTAGGAACATCTCAAAACGTACTACTGATAACCCTTCAGCCACCCAATCCATAATCGTGAAGTTCCTACGATCAAACACACATGATCAGTAGTAGTAAGAGAGAAGGACACCACGATTTTAGCAATGCAGATATCCAGAGCTGGTAGAAAGACCTCCCCACCAAAAAAGGTCTAATGAGATGTCATTGAAAATCACTGCCTTAGTATTTCATCTGGAAAGCGCCTCAGGGACAAACCTGACCCTTAGCTAACTCTAAAAGGTTGGCCCTTTCCGAGCTACCTTATCCCAGAAGGAATGTTTGATCTAGTTCATCTCAAAAGAACCAAGTCAGTCAATGATCGTAGAGTTGAACTTGAAGAGGACTAAACGATTGTGGTACAAACTCAATGATCGTAATGCTATCTAAACGATCGTAGTAAAACCTCAGTGACAGAAGAAGTCAACTCAACGATCGTAGTCCTACCAAAGGGTATTCCAGTTCACAAGGAGCATGAAGAATGAGACATCTGCTAAGCCATTCAGGTTGAGGAGATAAGTTTGAATACATCAATGATTGAGCTATGTTGCATCAAAGTAAGGAGAAAAGACAAAGCCATCCACTACAGCATCTCTTAGAAGTTGTTCGTTAAGTCAACAAAGGAAATCGTAGAGTCTATAGCGGCCTCATCATGCCACTCTATGAATCAAAAGGTCAACGGTCAAAGCCACGTCAATTAAATGTCCACTCTTCAAATAACTAAAAAGTTGTGGGGAGTTACAGCTCATTACTGGGCAACGTACAACCAATGGACAGTTGACACATCACTGAGTATGCAAAGTTAGAAGGAACTGCCATAAAGACGAATTCAAATCTGCAGACAGTTACCAAAAGATATCGAACCATTCTCCCTCCCATTTTCAAAACCCTAGAAAGTTTTTCAAGAGCAAAATCAGTTAACCCTCCAGAGTCTTACCAAATCTCAGTCAGTCATCTCCCATAAATCTCTCTAAATCAAACACCCACAGCCTTGAAACGATTCAAATGGAGAATCGGCAAGTTATCACCCAAGATTCAAATTTTGGAACCAAATCGTTTTGAAAACTCGAGAAGAAGTTTCAGGACATACTTAGACTCAGTAAAGGAAGTCGGGTTTTCGTAATGTCTCGAGGCGAGTACTACTGTATACATCGACCTGGTTAAGGAGTTCTACTCAAACATCTCCATAAACTCGAACTCTATCTACCAAGGTTAAAGGTCGATTCTCAAGTAAAATCTTTTCGACCTTAATCAATGCCTAGGTTTTCTAGCCAAGGGTCAAGAACCTCAAGATGTCAACATCGAGCAAGCGAAGGAGTTGATGGGATACCAAAGAAACCCTAGCTTCAAAGACATGAAGAAGAAGGAGTTCCTCAAGAGTATGAGTTCCTTGTCGAAATTGTAGGAAAGTGCATATATGTAAAAAACACCGCACATGATACTTGATTGATCAACAAATCAAGATAATGTCACTATAGTTCAAGAAACAAATCGACTTTGGAGCCATTTTGTTTGATCAAATCTCTAAGTGGGTAGAGAAGGCCGAGAAGAAGCCACCCACCAAGGTATTTCATGGGAGGTTGCCGAGTATCATTCTCAAGAAGAAACTAGGAGGAAAATCAAGGATGATGAGGAGAAGCCCTGAATGTGCACAAGGTGATGTCTCCACGCTTATTTGAGAACCGGAAGAAGAACCCCAAGGAAAACAAAAGGTCGATAAATGGGAGCAGCAGAAAGCCTCGCAAAGAAGAGAAAGATAGTTGAGGAAGAGAGCTCAGAGTCCAATGACTCAGAGAAGTAAATCACACCACCAAAAGAAATCAAAAGCCGTGGAAGAAAGTCGGTGATGAGAAGAAAGACCAGCCCCACCAAGGAGAGTCTCCTCAAAGGACAAGGATAAAGAAGAAAAGTCCTAATCAATAAACAACAAAAAGAAGAAGCAAAGAAGTTGCTTCAAGGGCTGATTAAGAAGAAAGCTAAGGTGGAAGACACACCAACCTTAGCTTCCCAAATCAGTACATCAGATGAAGAAAGGGACGTAGAGTCAGCAGGAGAAATAGAAACAGATGTCAAGGTCCAGTCCCCACAGTCAGCATCCAGCAATGAGAATGAAGCTAATGTGATGAAAGAAAGTGCAGCAACTGCTGATGAAGAAGAATGTGCAAGCCCAGTGGCTAATTCTCAGATTAGTCACTCTGATGATAAAGAAGAAACCCAAAATGATAGGATAAGTAATGATGTGTCTGAAGAAGAAGAATTTGCCCCCACCAATCCAGATAGCCACCTTGCTGAATCAAGAGTTAATGAAATGATAGAAGAAGAGTCTGTTCCTGCAAGTGCTGAACTCCAAAGAAGTATGTCTGCTGAAAAGAAGAGGAGTCGAGCTCAAGAAGAAGAAGAAGAAGAAGAAGAGGTGGTTCCAATAATTGAACCTCCACGAAGAAGGAGAAGCTACAGTCGCAAGCCCGCCATTTCCAAAAGGAACAAAGAGCCAATCAAATGCCATCATCGAATTAAGTGATGATGAGTCCAGATCCCTGGAGAAAGTGTCAAGATGAAGCCAAAGAAGAAGAAGAAGAAAAATGAGGAAATACTTGTCAAGAAGGTTTCGATAATGAAACTCAAGAAGAAGGATTTTCATTGAAGATGATCAAGAAGGTTCGAACATGAAATACAAAGAAGAAGACCTCTCTGTTGTCAAGTCGATCTAAACGGTGCTCGGTTCGAGAAGGAAGAAGAAGGAAATGATTCCAACTCAAGATCGTGAATCGTAAAACTCGTAACTTCACCCCGTTTCTCTCACCGCAAGATTTACCAAGAGAATTGTGGTAGAAGCTCCCAATGAACCATCGTAAACTCCTCCTCCCGACAGATGGGTAAACCATGGAGGTGAACAAATTCGAGTAACAAGAATGACTTCCTCGACTTAGTCAAGAATCGAACAACATGGAGCTAGATCGCTTCAACCATTCTCTACAACCCCGATGATTTGGTCGATGAGATGGTTCTTCCAATCAATGCCTCGGGTCAAGGCCTTTATCAAGGAGATGGAAGTTACTTCACCGGTGTTACAAGACTTTTCAAGCATGGAACTGGTAGCCCAAAACTTTCCAAGGGTGAAAACTTATGCTACCAAGATGATAACAAACCAATTTCACTTCAAGGTCTATCGACAGTCGAGAATCTCTACATCCCCCACGATCGTAGAGAGTGGATTCTCAAGGAAAAAGAGTCACGATCAAGGAGCAAATCGTAGAGTCCGATCACTCTCATCGCCGATGATGTTCAAGTCCAAAAACCGAAGCCTCCTTATGATCAAGCACTACTATCGACACTCCATCATCCTCCACAAGCAATTGGTACTCCACGATTGTTCGGGATTATCCAAACCTTTGAAAATCTGGTCCAAAGATGATGATCGTAGAGTCCAATCCATCGCTTCAACCTAAAGTCGCCAATCAAGAGGATCAAACCGCTTTGGAGCAGAACTCATCAAGAGCTCGATGATCTAAGCAAGAAGATATCTATGCTCATCAAGAATCATGTATGCATGCATAAAGAAAGAGATGATTCTTTCCAAAGACAAGCTTCAAGTTATCTTTGGCCGATGTATCTCTCAAACTCCAAGAGAGAGATAACATCTATCAAAAGGCCATCCAAGATCGTAAGGGCGTAAGCTCTACAAATTCGTAAGGCCAATACACAAAGTATATCAAGCCCTCTCCGACAAGATTGATGATACGAGGCGACCTTCTCAAGACAACTTGAGCTCGGCCAAAGAAGAACTAAAGTTTAAGTTGCCAAACCTCCTACCGATGGAGCAAAATTTTATGTCCAACATGGAGCAGCTCTCTCAAATGATTGATGACAAAAAGGGGAGAAAAAGAGGCATAGAAAGAAGAGGAGCAAGAGGCACCAAAAGAAGAGCAGAGGGTTAAGGGAGAAGAAGTCAAAGAAGAAGAAAGAAAAAAAGAGATAAAGAATCATCATCCGAGGGGAGCCTCAAGATGATGATACCAAAATCGCAGGTCAAGGGGAACCAGATCGTAAAGGTGATGAAGGGAGCCAAAGAAAGAAGATCATCATCCGAGGGGGAAGCAAGAGCAAGAAGCGTAATCAGATGAGTAGTCGATCAACAAGCAATCATCCGGAAACACACATGGAGCCAAGGAGGTACATCTCTAATCTGTTAGGAATGTTCTGGATCCAGGATGTAGAATGTCTTAATGTATAAATTGTCATATCAATATAAATGACATTCATGATTAACTATTTTAGAAATACAGCTGCTCACTATATATAAGATTCATTCATAACATGCATATGCACTTATTGTTTTTGTCATAATCAAATAGGGGGAGATTGTCAAGAATAAGCATGAGAATGCTATTCCTATTTATATATGATTTGATTATGATATATATGTATATGAATGAATAATATGCAAGTATGCTTGCATTAAGAAAAGCTGTAAAGTCCTCTGATAGATAATAGAAATATATGTACAAGGACTTAGAATGAATTGATCAAATATGTTAGGTTGATCCTACATAAAGCAAAACAATCTTTGTAAAGTCCTTAAAAAGAAATGATGTACAAGGACTATAAAATAGAAAGATCAAGCTTGTTAGGTTGATCTTATGATGTAATAGATAGGCTTGTCGATCGTCGAAGCACCGCACTGTAAGTCGAAGTCCGCCAGAGAGTCAAAGTTAACTGGAGCTATCGAGGAAGAATAGAGTATGCAAGATAGTGAGATCTCTTGAGTTCAGAGACTTCCAGGGAAACGAAGAAGGATCGTAGAGGTGTCGAGAAGAGATTTCCTGGATCGAGTGTGCCGAGGAAGTCATGTTCGTAATCGTAGAGATGTTCTGCCTAGAGAGACATCACACGAACAAATAAAGCGTAAACGATCTCGAGTCGTAGAGTCTAGTGATGCCGAGCCAAGTCAAGGATCGTAGACTACACTCGAAGTTCGTAGAGAGTTCATTAAGTGAAGGCAGAGATCAGAGTCTGGGCAAGATCGATGAAGACAACAAGCACAAGGCGTAAATCGTAGAGTGTCAAGATCTCGATCTCGGATCGTAGTGTCTCGCACAATGGAAGTCAATCGTAGAGTGCGTAATCACGACTCCAACAAAAGTGCTCAAAATGCTAAGTCGTAATCGTAGAGTAGATACGGTTCTCAATGAATGAGCACTCCAGAATATCCAAAGGAACGAAGCCTCCGGTCAGGCATCGCAAAGATGCAATCCACAGTAAGTGGGGAACCAGAGAGCACTCAACGAATGGCATGCAAAGCTAATGTAAGATCTCAAAGACAAACCCAATCAAGATTAAGATTGAGGTGTAAGGCCATTCGTGATGAAGTCTTCCACAAGGAGATCCAAAGAAGACTTCATAAGCTGACTAAGGAAAGTCAGCTTATGCAGTAGCTATCAAGTGTATAGAAGACAACGATCTTGGAAGCAACCAAGATCGTAGTGTTTGCCAAACAAAGAAGGAACTGATGGAAGGTGAACCGAGATACTGGTCAGCTTCTGAAGAGCAAGGCTAAAGTGATTAAGTGTGGTCGGCTCATCATTGATGATAAGTGAGCGAAAGATCACCAGGAGAAAGCAAGTCGGACGCGCCACAAATCAAGTGTCTTGATATTCGTAAGGGGACCAGAGAGCAAGGAATTAGGCCATCAAGAGATCCGAGAACAAATAAGCAAAACAAAAGTATCAAGCAATCGCACAATACAAGGAAGAGGTGTTCTACATTGAAGATCCAATCAACACTCTTCAGATCGTAGTGTTAACTCTACTAGTCAACAAGCAACAATCAACAAGACACTACGATCGTGTCCTCAAGAAGACATGCATCGTAATCGTAGAGTTCGAATAATCAAGACCAAGCATTGGCAACGGTTCAATCAAGGGTAATATTTCGACAAGTGCTTATTGAGAGCATCGATGCAAAAGGACAACCTCTGATCAAGAAATCAAAAGAAGTAAAGTTTTCGACCTGCCCAAAACATAAAAGTGATACATCTAACAGGGTAGGTGAAACAATAGACTACAACGTTAGAAAAAGTATGACAAGTCACATCAAGCAGTCTACCTCAAGCAACTTGAGATCTGTGAAGATATATGAATATCCTTCAATGGTTACTTTCCAACGGAAGGATTGGGAAGAAGTATAAATGAGAAAGAACTTCAAAGATCAAAAGTTACTGGAGTTACCGAGTTTGGAGAGAAGGTGGACTGATCTAAACCATGTGATAGTGAGTCTGAAGGCTCACTCTACGATCCACCAAGAACACTCAGAAGTCAGATCAAGAAAGAAGTAGAAGTGTGAGTTCTACTATGTAGAAGTGAGAGTTCTACTACATGAAGAGTGTTTCGAATCGCCGAGAGAAAGGAGAGCATCATGCCATCCGGATGTCCATCATGGGAAGACTCTAAGTACAATAGAGAAGAGCTTACGGTCATCTTTAGCAAGTCCATCATGAGAAGGCATCGAGTAGCAAGAAGGAGATCACAAAAGCCATCTTGGTGTCAAGCATGAGAAAGCTTCTAAGTACTCAATGTAAGTGCTTACAGTCATCTTAGAAGCCTCTCATGTGCAATCATCAAGTACCAAGGAGAATGATCTTCAAGGCAGTTCATCAAGGGGTCATCCGGTGTAGTTAAGCAACCTAAGAAGCTGAGCATCATGCAACACTCAGCTGCACTTTAAGGATGATCAAGCCAAGCTGCTAAGCATAGAAGATGTTCAAAGAATGAAGACATCTTATCTTAGCAAACAAAGACCGACTCCAACAACAACAACAATCAAATAAATCAACAAAACCAGGGCCTAAGGGGTCCTTGTCTAGAGGGACTAAACAAAGCAGGGCCAAAGGGTCCTTGTCAAGAGGGACTAAACAAAGCAGGGACAAAGGGTCCTTGTCCAAAGGGACTAAATGAAGTTCCAAGTCTCATTGGCTTCAAGAGTTCCTAGGAACTAGAGAAGTCCCAAGGTCACGGGCCTCAAGAGTTCTTAGTGAATCAAGTCCCAAGGTCACCGGGCCTCAAGGAATCGTAGAGATCTGTGGTGCCGCCCTTCCTTAGTGGAAAACTCGCTAGTTGAAAAAGCAGAAGAATGGATTAGAGCTTGAGTCTCTCGAACCACTTAAAACTCCTTGTGTCTTTTTATATTATGTCATTTACATTATGTCTATAATCGCTATAATCGCTATGTATGTTCTAACCGCTACAACTAAACTAACCCAACTAACAATGTATGTATGATTATGAATATATCAATGAAAGGGAATCTTTTACTTATTCCATTGTGCTTGAAAAGATTCTTATGTTTACTTCAATACAATATACTTAAATATGAAAACAATACAACATAAACCGTAAAAGTATTTGAAATAAAAAGGATCTATTCAACTAGTATCGTTTCACAAGGATATTTTTCTGAACATTCTTGTTAAATTTTAAGATTTTCATCCCGGAGTACTATTCACAAAGTACTATTCATGGGGCACTATTCTTGAAGTGCTATTCACGAAGTACTATTCATGGGGTACTATTCATACGGGTACTATTCACCCGGGGTACTATTCATGACAAAAATTAATTCCTTTTCTGTCCAAATCATTTTTGATACAATATTATTATTGAATTTATTCCACAAAGCAATATCATGTTGACAATTTGGACATTATTGAATTCTAGATAAATTAAATTATATATCGTTAAAAATTTATCATTTGATTTCTTTTAATTAAATTCTTATATCATTGTCATCATCATTATGCTTATATTTTGATGAAAGTCATCTTTGGCCAGTAGTGCATAGATGGACTGTTGATTGGTATGATTACGACCAGGGATTATTCGGTATAATCATGACCTGTAATGTTACAAATGATGTGGTAAATGTCCTCATTGGCCCGTAGTGTATTGATGGACAGTTGTTGGCATGATCATGACCATAGGTGACTACACGAATATCCTTGGCCCGTATTGTATGGATAATTCATGGACGTGATACTAATGAATATTCTTGGCCCGTAGTGCATGGATAATTCGATGATGTGGATTATTTATTGAGCTGAGTCTCAGCAATAAAATTGATGATAAACTTTTTAAATCATAGAAGATAGTAGATATCATGCTCTACTTGACTCTTCTAATGGATTGCTTGTTCCGCTACAGTTAAACTTGATGTTAATTATATTTTAATCAGTTTAACACTGTTGAAGGCTAACGATAATTTATTCTACATTATCTTAGTCATAATATTTCTTACTGGGCTAGTTGAGCTCACCCTTTTGCTTTCATTGTTCTCTTCAGGAAATAAGAATATAGTTGGGACGAGTCGGGGAATGGAGTGATGGTCCGAGATGGTTGTCATAGTAATCTTCAATATTCTAGGAAATAGTGTGATAATAAATGTAATGAGGATTGAATTTGAGTTTGGATATTGTCTATGAGACAATATTTGTGTTAACTTTCAGCTATTGTGTTGTCGTATTATGCACGATAGTTGTATAATTAAGTTGTATTTGATTTCTATACCATGTATTTGGCGACTCAGAATGGGTGATGTATACCTGTTTTGGGGGCGTCACAGTTTACCGCTTTAATATATATATATATATATATTTACATTTCTGTCAGGCTTGGATATCACTTCATGGCCATTTACTGCTTTTATACATATATATTTACATTTCGTCCCGCCTGGAGTTTACTTCATGGCGGTTGATCGTCTTTATATATATATTTACATTTAGTCCCGCCTGAAGTTTACTTCGTGACGGTTGATCGTTTATATATTTATATTTACATTTAGTCCTGCCTGGAGTTTACTTCGTGGCGGTTGATCGTTCATATATATATCTATAGCTTTTATATATATATATATATATATATATATATATATATATAATCGCTATAACTTTTCATACAAATTGCATCATCATGTGAGCCTAGGAATCATGTGATCACAGATTTAATTCCTGAATCAAGATTCGATTCCCGTGATGGACATTTTCAGCTGTGACCAGCTTATAAATTATTCACGGTGTTTGAATTTCCTTAGATGGCCCTCATGCCTACAAGGAGTTCGGCACTGCTATGTATCTTATTTTCTCGAAGATGTTTTCATCTCAAAAATAAATGCAATTCAGCCGAACACATAATAAAATGGAAGTATCAAAGGCCTCAATTACTATTAAGAATAAGGGTTTGAAAAAACCACTTTTACAAAACATCATTGTTATATCTTGTTAAAACTGAACTTTTATACAAAATTCAAACCCTTTGTCTATAGGTGCAAACGAGGCATAGCACTAATTCCAGACAACTGCACATAGACCTACACACACACACATTCAGATAAATGTTTAAAATGAAAAGTAGCGATCACCGTGTTACCACGGATGTCGGAGGGTGCCTAACACCTTCCCCTCGCATAACCAAGCCCCCGGACCTTAACGAATCTCGGTTTCACAGACCAGTTAAATAGTGTCACATCACTCGGTCTATGTGCAAAACGTTTCTTGGTTGAGTTGGTGCAAACATTTAAAAATACCAACTGGCGACTCTTACAGTCCAATCGTCGACATATAATGCCAGACCTTTTCACAACTTATTTTTTCAAATAAATCTCACCTAACCTGAGAACACTAAAAGACAAGAACAGAAAAGGGACAAATAAAAATCCCGACGTCGACAAGGTGATCAACTTATCGTACCATACGTCGTGCACAATGTATCAATCTTGTTTAGCGACTATTTGCGCTACTAGATTTGATTATTTTATCCAACCAGGGTTGTTCACCTCAAACATAACATAAGAGTCCGTACTAAAATAATTTGGTTCGGTATAACTTTTCAAAGAGATACTTGAATTTTCATAAACATTTATCTAGTTGAATCAAATAGCTTAGACCTATAAAAATAATTTGAATATCAATCGAAATATGTGTCTGGTCAAATTCAATTGACAATAAATTATCTTTAAAATTCTGAAAATCATTTTATGACGTTATGATACCACACTGTATTTACAGTCCGTTTGAGGATTCCGTCATTTGGTGACTTTGTCATACTACATCATACCATAGTGGTCGGACTGACGATCCTTAAATCACATCCAACACTAGGTAATTCTGCATTGATAACTCCATCATTTTTATCATCTTTGCACCAGGTTCAATGATGCATTGATGATATATAAAATATATTTTGATATTTCAAATCATTTTTTGTCTAGACGAAGCAATTAGCTTTACACATGAATAATAGAATATTTTTTAAAAAACTCTTTGGTTCACTAATCCGACCCAATTTTTTTAAAAAATGCTTTTATTAGCACAATGTCAATACATTCGAAATCTATCATAGCTAGAAGATTTGGAATACATATGCTTCCTTCATCCACTTTAATTTATCTCTAATGTTCTATTACTTAATAATTTTATCTATTTCTATCATCCTTAAATCTTACTATACTAAAAATCCTCAGTTCACCATCCATAACCTTCATATACCCCAATATAGTTAATCAAACATATCACACATTATGAGTTCAGAAACTTTCCACATTAATAGGAGTTTAGGAACTTGTCCTATTAATATGTAGTCCAAGAACGGATCAAGGACTGTCCATACGCTTAGGGGTTTAAAAACATATCATGCAATTATGAGTCACAAACTTACCATAAGTATAAGTTTTAAGAACTCACACCTAATCTTATATTCTCTAACTATCAAATATAATTATGAGAAATGAATCACCTTCTCATCATAGGTATATCGATAGCGTGACACCGTCATTTCAATGAATATCAATGTGATAACTAAGTAGTCGTTAGACCAAGCACAAAACCCCTGCCCATACAAAGGTTTGTACAACTCAGCTATCACATGAGTCCTCAATTGAAATCCCTCATAATCCTAGCTTCCTCTTTGCTCACTACGAATTTTTTTTATTCCGTTTATCATCCTTTTCAACTCTTTTGAGTTTAACTCGTACTATTTCATATTACCTTCTCCTTATAGCGTAAGGCTATATCTTCTTAATCGTTTAACATATCATATGTTATTCAACCATTCATTCTGATCACGTCATGATCTTATTTTATAATCGTTTTATTCTACGATCTTCTTATTCTTTTCTTTAATCATATTATATTATGATTTTATCTACACTTTTCATCTTATAGATCTTGTCTATTTATTACTCCCTTCGTCCCAGGATAAAAATCCTGGTGGACTTTTCACACATATTAAGAAGATGAATGAAATGACAAAATTGCCAATAATAATTTCATTAAATATGGAGAGAGAATTAGAATAAGAAAAGTATGAGATATTTAATGTTACGGGTATAATAGGAAAATATGTGTAAAAGTTTGGTTATTAAAGGAAAATGGACATTTAACATGGGACTACCCAAAATAGTAATAAGGACTTTTATCATGTGACGGAGGGAGTATCTCTTCTCATAGTTATTAATGGAGTTAGAAAACTCCAGATTCTTATCTTTATAACTCTTCAAGATTCTTCTTTGAATCTTATTTATCTTATTCTTATCTTAATGATAAATTTCCTAAATTCATCTCTTATAATTTAAACTCGATCTGAGTTAATGTTTTATCCTCATCTCTGCGGTTATAGCCTAAGGTAACCTTTCCTAAGGTTTATAACCTACAGCTTTGATACCAACTATAGCACCCCCAAATCCAGGTTCTTGAAACCTCAAACCTGGTGTGTCACGATACATTCTCTTTATACTTGTTCTATCACTATTGCGGAATATTCATAACTACATTATTCATTTTTAAATAATTATACATCATTTCCCAAGGTTTCTAACCTTAAATTACATATATACCTTTAGATTCACAAAAGGTTTACATAAATATCTTACAGCTGATAACTAAATAGTTAACGTGCATAACAATCTACTTTTGTACTTTGCTCTTGTCTTTGTCCTTCTTCGAACATTCGTCTTAATCTGAAATTGTTATCATGATATAGCAAGAGTGAGCAACTACTTTGCTCAGCAAGTTTAAATATGAAATGGATATATCATGATTGAAAAGGAATAAGCTTTCAAGTTTTCAATAATGTAAATAATTGTGAAAGAGCATGAATCAAAATTTTAATGATTGAATGACTGAACCAATAATGTTGGGTGGTCAATAATAACTATGAACATATTTAACTGAACCTTATGGTAAAGAAGGTGATCAACCTTTCATACCTGATGAGCAAATACAAGTTGTACTAAATGCGAATCAAAAATCAAAGATGTGGGATAATTGTAAATAATTAAATCACTAGCATGCTTGAAACATAATAACTCGAGTTGAGTAAGAAGAAACTTGCCTCGTATGTAGTCTACTGCTACACGATTTAATTTATCCGCTTGAGCAATTTAACTTACTTCCTTCGAAAAGAACCTATCATTGATCTTTCAATTAGTATATCATATGTGACGCCCCCAAAATAGGTCCACACAACCCATTCTGAGTCACCAAATACATGGTACAAAATTCAAATATAATGTGACTCCCCCAAAATAGGTCCACACAACCCATTCTGAGTCGCCAAATACATGGTACATAAATCAAATATAACTTCATTTATACAACTATTAATTGTCGTGAAAAGTACGACAAAACATACGCTGTGAGTTTTAATACAAATATCATCTCGTAGACAATATCTAAACTCAAATAAAATCCTTATTACAATTATTGTCACACTATTTTACAAAAAAGTGAGGATTACTAAAATAGCCATCTTGGACCATTACTCCACTCCCCGACTAGTCCCAGCTACATTCTCGCCTCCTGAGAAAAACAATGGAACCAAAAGGAAAAGGGTGAGCTCAACTAGCCCAGTAACGAATATTATGACTAAGATAATATAGAACAAATTATCTTTAGTCCTCAACAGGGAAAAATCTTATAGAATACAATAGACAACTAGTTTTAGATCAACAACTGCAGCGGAAACAACAATCCATTAGAAGAGTCAAGTAGAGCATGATGTTCACTATCTTCTATGATTTAAAAGTCGGTCATCAATATTTTATTCTTGTAACACCAATCAATAATTATTTTTAATCAACGAATTATCTATGCACTACGGGCCAAAGATAATCGTTTGTATCACCAATGGTCATGATCATGCCAGACACCTGTCTATCTATGCACTGCGGGCCAAAGAAGACTTTCACCAAAAACCTTATCTGTAACATTAAAGGTTATAATTATACCAATACACAATTCCTGGTCATAATCATACCAATCAACAGTCCATCTTTTGCACTACGGGCCAAAGATGACTTTCAAAGACAATATAAAGTAATGAGGATGATGACAATGATATAAAGAATCAATCAAGTGAGATCAAGGATAAATATTAAAGATTTATAATTTAATTTATCCAGAGTTCAAGAATGTCCAAATTTTCAACATCATAACTAATTGTAGAGTAAAATTCAAGAATGATATTCATGTACCAAAAATAATTTGGACAAAAAAGAAATTAAATTCTGTTATAAACAGTACTCATGAATAGTACCGTATGAATAGTACCCATGAATAGTACCCGAAATGAAAAAATTAAAATTTAATAAGAAAGTTCAAACAAATATTCTAGAGAAATGATATTAGAT
The DNA here is from genome assembly GCA_020205615.1 of Panax quinquefolius. Taxonomy (NCBI): domain Eukaryota; kingdom Viridiplantae; phylum Streptophyta; class Magnoliopsida; order Apiales; family Araliaceae; genus Panax; species Panax quinquefolius. Next base: position 32,456,927 of record CM035171.1, on the reverse strand, counting down.
GAAGCGCAAATCTTAAGGAATTTCTAATCATTTTAGGAATTATAAGTAATACTTACCATAGTAAGTTTAAATTTAGGAATATGAAATGAAATGATGTCACTTATATAATATAGAGTATGAAAGAAAATAATATCCCTTACGAGTATGGAAGAAAATAATATCATTTACGAGTATTGAAAGAAAATAACATCCTTTACCTTAGTAAGAAAGTAGTTCTGACTGGAATAATGGAGATTATGTTGAGGAAATCTTGTACTGCTATCAACACTCAAAATATCCTTATACTCACAAGAAATACGCTCAATATTATAGAGAGAGAATTTTTTGATTCTGGTGTGAGTTTCATTGTTTAACTAAGCAACCTATTTATAGAAAAATGCTAGCACACCTAGATTGACAAATTTTACATACGCACATTAGTTTTGAAAATAATGCGGCACACTTATTTGAAAAAGGAGAGTTAAAACTGAAAATGAGAACTCCCACCTTATTCACATGTTTATTTGAAATAAAAGACTTCAAATTCAATTTGAAAACTAATTTAAAT